>JASFCY010000021.1:0-33360 GCA_036940585.1 Cyathus olla
AATAGTAGGGTTTCTGGAGACTTACATGTGTCTGAACCCATTTCAATGCGAATTGTTGGTCAACTGGGTAACCTTGTTAGATGATATGATTATAATAAAACTAAACAACCTACGCATCCCAGCATTTAGATCCCCATTGTTCTTAACTTCCTCTCCAGCAAGGAATCCAAACGCGCCGAGACGATATTGAAGTGTAACGATAATTAAGCCGTTGTTAAACTTGATCAAGTCGTTACCAGGGTCTGACCCGTCTCCTCCTTCATATCCGCCACTGAAAATCCATTATTAAACCAGTATCACGGACATTGAAAATACATACCCATGAATCCATACTAGCACAGGAAGGCTTCGTTTGGTGTCCAGTGTACCGGGTATATATACGCTGAAACTATGTAAGATCAATTAAGTGTTTAAAATGAGGAAAGTACTTCAAAAACAGGCAGTCTTCGGAGGATGCTAGGTTTACAGCACGTTTATTCGGTAGGGTTGCACTGCCAGATGTCGAGAAACTTCCAGTTCTGAATGGGTTCACTGCGTTCACACCTGAGCCGGCTGTGAAACACTGCGCAGATAAAGCATTAGCCTGTTGAACCCCTGGTGTCGTGGCTGGAGGTTGAGGTGCTCTGAATCTGAATGTACCTTACCAGGAGTAAGTATATACTATCATAGAACAATTCTCATATTTACCTGTTGGTGCGGCTGCGAATCGGACACCAAGAAACTCGGTATTTGTGCTGTTGGGATGTACGGTCCCTTGGTATTTCGCATACCCGAGGTCCACTACGTCGGAAACAGAGAGCGCAGAAGAAATTTGCAATAATAAAATCGCCAATGCAGACTGACGAAGCTTGGTAAACATATCTGTTCGTTATGGGGTGAAATGCACTCCGTGGGGACTCAATCGTTAATGTTCGTTGAGAATTTATGGTATGCTGAGTACCGTATGCGGGCCTGAAATTCCGCGCGAGATGGTACATACGAATATCACGAGTACATGAAATACCTCCTCCTCCTGAGTCCGCTGTCAGCAGGTACACTGGTAGTCGCACGATGAATTTTGTGCGCATGTTATATTTGGTCCATGAGAGTGTCCTTGCATTGATAGGAAATATTTCCATCTTCTTACTTCGATAAAGAATAGGAAAGAGCTTCGAGGGATTGTGTAGCCGCAGCACAGTCGGACCTTAATTTCTATACATATACTATTCATGTAAAGATATTCTTAGGATTTTGCACTGATTTTATGTATTTTAGTAGATGCATTTGTGAAGAAGCCTTTTAAGCAACTTTTAAGTCCACACCTCCTGTATCCCCTTCTCGCCTATTACACACAATGGTAGCGAAATTAATCCGAATAAACTGCACATCCAGAACATAAAATCTGAACGTTGGTGTTGTTCCACCTGGTTCAAGGTAATTAACCTGCTCTTCGCACTGCGCGACGTCATCACATCCATACATAGGTCCGAGCTCTGGCCTGTATACATCAACAATTCATCAACAATTTAGATAGAAACAACCTATTGGAAATCAGGATTTGCTTTTGGACCTCCCGTGAACTGGCTTAAATGCACTAGCTACATACATTTACTTGAACGAAAGGCGATAGAAGATACAGCCACTGACAGAATTTATATTTTGCTGCCCTCCTTATTCAGCTAGATCCTATTGCATTCCCAACAAAGTAACTGTCAGCAGTCGAAGGAAATAACAGAAGGTGATGGATACTTTATTCATACAGAAGCTGTTTCATTGTTGATAAGTTTTGATTTTTCATAGTATGTCAGTCTATTCCACTACAGTAGAACTAATTACACGGTTTTAGTACCCAAGAAGTAAATATTGAAAGCTATGGTCACCAATGATAAAAAAAAGGGGAGATAATTTAGGGCTGTTAAGCCGAACAAGTAAACTAGGTACACATCAAGACGAAGAGCGTAAACTTTCTCCTTTGAATAACATTTCTTCTGCGTTGATAGTCATACATGTTCCATAAATCGTAGCGCAGCAGAAAGCACGGGCAAGATAAGTGCGATCATAAGTTGTAATCGAACCAGGCCGACTTGTCGCCCAATCCAGGCTCCTCTTCATGCCTTTGCATGCGAGCTCTGATCGCCTTCTTCTTCTTATTTTGATCCCAGAGATAGTATGTGTTCATCGCAGAGACGATGACCATGAATACGGAGAACACAAGAAGGGTGATGGTGGCCTTGGTGTAACGGGGAGCGGGCGACAGGGAGCCAAGGAGCCAGGTGGCGAGGATGCCTCCGGAATTAGTCATGATGAAGCCGATGGCGATGGCAGTTGCACGGCGGGTGTGTGGGGCAGCGTTGTTGGCGCTCCATGTGCACAGTGTAGGCGCGAGAAGGTATGTTCCAGGGATGGAAAGGAACAACGAACCATACTGGACATGGTGATTTGTGGAGCCTGTTAGAAGTGTGATTGGTAAGTAAAGAGCTAATAATAGAATAGTCTGGGAGATTGGGTGACATACGAAGGAACATCGCAAAGCCAACAACACACAACAGACTAGAGAAGATGCACATGTATCCTCGGCAGTGATACCTGTCGGAAACATAGGCTCCGGCCATACCCACTAAAAATGGCGGTACATGTAAGGAAGCACGTTCATAGATGTTTGATAAAAGCACGTGACGTACAAGCAAAGGCAGCAGCAAAGGGAGGCACACTCATGAGCTGTGCACGAGTAGAAGAAAACCCTAGACTCTGGACGATGGAGGGTGCGAAGTAGGCCAAACCGTAAAGAACGCATCCTGCACGTCAGCAGTATTAGCACACAGCTATGATCATAATCATTGATGACACTAACCGTCCAAGAAGAATATGATAGCCAACATCCAAACCTGCGGGAGCTTGAACGCCATGCCCACTTCTCTCCAGCTGAAAGCGTCTGTTTCCTCATCTTTTCCGGTTGCACCGTCTTCTTTAAGCTTCGCAACGACGTAATCTTTCTCCTTTTGATTCAAGAAGATTGCATGTGCAGGCGAGCGAGGCAGGAAAAAGAAGGATGAAATGCCAAAGGCGAAGGTGAAAAGACCTTCGAGAATGAAAATCCATGCCCAGCCCGGACGATTACCGACACCGTCCATATTGATGATGCCGAATGCCAGAAGACCGGAGAAGGCACCTGATACGGAGGCCGCGGAGAAGAAGGCGGAGATTCTAGATAGGTAGAAAGCAAAAGGTTGCAAGTAAGTTTTGTGTGGTGTGGCAAGGAAAATGACGTTACTAACCGCCATTGAAGACGTTGACGGGGATAGAAGAATGAAAGGTATAATACGAGACCAGGGAACACGCCGCCTTACAAAACGTCTGTCAGTACTCGAGTCACAGGAGTAATGAAGGAGCGAGTGCACACCTTCGAATAGACCGAGGAAGAATCGGCATGCAAGAAGCCCACCGTAGCTCTTCACCACACCTGTTGAATATTGAATGATTACTCAGTAATTCGCGCAGCACGAAGACTACAACGTACCCTGTAAAGTAGTAACAATACCCCACAAGGCAAGCATAGCTGGGAGCATTAGATTAGGACCCACAGCCTAAACAAGGTTAATAATGAGAAGAAAAGATAGAGGAAAAGTACTAACCTTCAGGAGTAAGTTTGAAGGGAGTTCAGCGACAATGTAGGGCACATAGGTGACCGTCAATGCAACACTGTACTGGTGGTTGGTCATTTTGAGATCCTTCTGCAAGCCAGCTACACGAGCATTTCCGAAATTCGTGCGATCCTAGGAGTTGAGATGCGGATATCAGCACTTGCCATGTCTCGAGTGGCGGATAGGAAGGAACGTGGGGTAGGCGGAATGAAGGATCAACTCACGAGGAAAGAGAGAAGGTAGAACATGGCGACGACAGGCAGAATACATAGGTCCAGCTTCCTCCACACTCTCTTTTCAAAGGCGGTGTCCACAGCGAGGACAGGATCTGCGTTGACGGTGCTGCCGCTGATGGTGCTGTCGACGCCATGTTTCTCGGGGTCGGGGGAGGGAGTGCGAGAAGCCTTCAGTTCTGTTGACATGGTCCTACTCGACGCAGAGAGCCTTTTGAAAATGTAGAGACGGGTGAGGGGCTGGAGGAGCCATCAGCGGGGTCACACTAAATATATGTTTGCTGGAGTGGACTTTGGCGGAGAATCGTAAACTATGCGAATCTGCGAAACCTTGCCGTGCTCTCCATGAGTGGGAATCCCTTCCTTCCATATCAGCAAACGCTAGGCTTCTTCAGCCCAAGCACGCGGCTCATGTTGATGTCACGCATTCGTGTCACAAAACGTCACGACCGGACGGCCACTCGGGCTAGTTTTCGCTTCAACATCTTCGGTCGTTTGCCCACTTCAAGGTCCCGACGTGCGAACGCCCAGCTCTCTCCACGGTTGTATCTACCCGACGTCCACCGGCAGCACACGCGCACGCCAGATCAGTCAGTGTCAGATTGTTGCCTGTTTGAAGTCAAGTACGTATCCCCGCACTGTCGAATAGTAACTTAAACGTCCAGTACCGTAAGTACCCGACTAACCTAAGGCACTGTTTGTCTATTCTCGTTTGTCAGGGAAGAAATTCCTAGGTTTGTGAAGACATAAGGATATTATTCCCTGCAATTCCCTGCAAAGGGCAGCGGCTACGTATTTTCCTTCTTATCGTTTAGCAGGAACATGATGTTTAATCGTCTTCTTTCAGGTACCAGGAGACGTTGGTCGCTTCTGGCCTTCGACATTCGCAGCGTAGGATATTCGTTAATAGTAATAACAGTAACACTTTCCAAAACTGGGTTTTCAGCCACAACTCTGGACAGAGCCCAACGGTCTCTCAAGCTTTCTAAGCACTCAACTAATTTTTACTACTCCGAATCGGGGGTGATAAAATAGCAGCATTGCTTCAATCAATCCATCTTCTATCATCATCTCAGTGGTACAGTCTTTTTTCAGTTTGTCGGCACTGGGCTCATATGAATCTCGGCCTTGTAACCGGCAACGCTCAAGCTATACTTATCAACTACTTTTGCTAATAAAAACTATGTTCGGGCTTTCAATGTCTTTCACATGTTCAACAACATTTACTAGTAAACATCTTACAACGCTTACATATTGCTGACTTTGCCCGATGAATTTTATACACTTGCCCTTGGTGATCTGCAGGTGATTATTTACATGTATGTACAGTGATGGATGTTTGCTATCTGCTTCCTTGCGAGAAGTTTTTGCGGTGACGTAATCTCCTTGCAATCTCCTATGACAGAGATAAGAGGTAGCAGCAAAACTTGAGTTGAACATATATCCTTAGGACCTTTGCTGCAAGTTAAAAAACTTCAGATCCAACATCTAAGGATGGTTTCTATACAACATGAGACCGATGGAGATGATGCAGAATTGCGGAGAAGTACCCCAGAACCAACTCATCACCGGGCGCAATAAAAAGAACCCTGGGATGATAGATAAACCATCATGTGGACCTGTCATAAGCCCACCGATTTGCGTTCCGTGATCGAAATAGAAAGCACATTGTATCCGTTACTATTTTATTTGGAAGAAGCACAGCATCATCAAAAAAATTCAGGTGCACGAGGTTCCCATATTCTCTGTTAATAGACCAACAGGATGTCATTGAAGTTAAACTGCCCTTTCATTGCCTTTTCACTTCACTTGTTCCTGACCGGGAATATTATACTATTCCGTCGTTTATTAAGTTACCTCGGTTCTGCCCTGATATCGCCCTCGCGCATCCGACGTTCAGTTGAACCGCTCGGTCCCATGCCCAAAAATCATCAGAAAACCTTTATTTACACACGCCCATCGATACAAACATTGGAAACGATGATGAATGCTTCGAGACACGGGCGAGACCATTTCTCTACTTTGTGATCGCCTTCATGGTGGATGAGCGCAATACCTCCGCAGTTTGTGTCGCCACCCGATTCCGAGTTACCCATGATTTTCCACAGGTATGGAACCAAGAAACGATCAGCACGTTGACAGCAGCGACCTCGTGGAGCATCCATAGGTCATGAGAAGATTTTTTTCTACAGAACAAGATAAATGAAGATCAATGAATAACATTAGTGATATGTTACGGATTGATATACATAGATGACAAGTAGCCCAGAGTACTACACGTGGGATGGGAGAGTGTTGTACAGTTACAAGTTTTTCCAAAGTCCCCAAAGAAACAAGAAAGCGAGAGTACTGAACGAGAGAGTGAGTGGAATTATTGCGTTAACGCTTCCGCACCGTACTGCAGTGGCGTTGGTATTTCGATTATGGGGGTTTCGACTTCTTTGGTCATTGATATTCCATACTCCAAGTCATTTTTCGAGCGAGACGACTTGCGAATGTCAAGCTCGAAATTCGTGGACTGACAGATCCACTAAGTTATCAAGGATTGTAGAATGGATGATCCTACTTACAGATGGAGGTGCCCTAAAGTTGGTCGAAACGAATGTGTCAAGCTATGAGGAAGAGGATCAGATGTGCAATTCAGAAACCTTCCAGTCGAACGTACAGTTCTTCTTCCACTGGAGTCGTCGTCAAAAAGTAAGTTGCGCGCATAACCGTTAGCAAGCTTATCCCATCCCGCACGCGCATTCAAAGTTGACAGCAGGGCATTACTGTACAACTTGGAAAGTGCAAAATCCCAAACAAAGTTTCTAAAAGATCAGACTCCAAAGTTAGGATTAGTGTGTAGGATGAACACATCAAATAAAAACTCACATCGCCGCGTGCTACGAAGATACGCTTTCTTCAGAGAAATTGAAAATGTGATGCTAAAGGTATAACTTACCGGTAACACTAGAAAGCATACAACGTCAAGAATGGCAAATATCGCTGTTATGAGGCCGGTTTGTACTGTAAGCCTGATGATCTATACGTATACAGCTTCAGTAACAATAGTACTACGAAGTGCTGAAATCACCTACCCTGTTGATTGTATCGTCGGTATTTGCAATTCCGGTCTTCCTTCGAGACTAGAACGATCGTGAGTAGCATGAATTTAAGCAAGGTATACTTTAACGTACCAAGCTTACGGTGAGAGAGATGGTAATTATCACATCCGCGATCGCGGATGCAAGAAGCCACGTAAGTGCTGGCCAGTGCAGCTCTGGTTTTCTCGCAAAGCGGCGCACAACTGTCACTGTATGCGTTAGCCATATACCGCCGCCTAGACGAAGGTTAGCGATGTAATTATTGTGACAGTCAGAGGTGTATTCACCGAATGATACGAGAGAAAGGAAAACAATAATAGCCGACAACCACCATGCCCTGCTGATGATCCTTATACGCCACGCGATGAATATTTGTATGGGGGTCGAAATGATGACCTGCAACGTATTTCTTGCTGAGTATGGTACGTGAATAGGGTTCTGATGAGCTTACAGTCATGAAGGGGTCTATTGATTTCGATATTGGTCAAAGAGTACCAGAAGGCAGAATACTTTGACTTACCAGCAGCAAGAACTGAATTGGCGAATTAGTTTTGCTCAAGTGAAAGGTAACAAGGAAGACGTACAGTGCGGAAAGAATGTGGTAGCCTCAGGGGTGGCTTAATGAACACATTCTGTCAAATCAAGCGGGTGTCAAGACGAGTATATGCGCACCGTAATTTGATATCAGGGGTTCGTACATCATCGCAATGTCGAATGCCGTATTCAAGGCCTCCGCAACGAATAAGAAAAGGACCTAAAGAAAGTAAGAGGAGTGGGCGACATGTGTACAGGCATGAGGGCTTACAAAGTACCGAAGCCATGTTGCGTCCCTGTTGCAGTGAAGTAAGAACTGCTTATTTGGAACAGAACCCGGTTCGCTTACTTTTTGTACGTTTGATAGTAAATGAACACCTGTTCAATGTGAGGTCAATGATGAAATAGCCGCGAAATTATGTGTCACAGACTTGGATAACGAGGATCTAAGTCACAGTCAGGTCAGTCGGTTGTGGCACCGATAGCCACACAACTCACCCCAAAGAGAATTGTGTTGAGATAGGTCCCTGTGCAGGTTTCAATATGCGTTCTATGACAAGTGCGTTTATGAAGGTTTACCAATGAGCATGGGACCAAAGCTATAGAGGTATGTTAGTGACTGGCTCAAACGTTACACCAATGGTCTTACAGCAACTGAATGGACGGCATCCTGCAAAAATTGAGGATAGCGAAGCGATACTGGGATGGAGGCTGGGCTCTGAAGACACTGAGCTAAATAGGAGCTCCTGTAATGTGTGCGACTTTGATACTTGTCAAAGAAAGAGCAGCATTTGGGTAGAAGGACGAGCGGCTGGGCGGCGAGCGAGTAGGCCTCTGACGGGACCTGGAGAGAGGAGAGCAGAAATACCTACAGTCATGGCCATGATGTGGATACCCACTGCATCAAGAAGCATGTTCCCATGAATAGCCTAATACAAGACATGCCGTGCTTCTTAGAACTTCCAACCTTCAGACTGTCCATCAGCTCATCACATTCCCCGTAGTATCCGGTCAGAACGTTATTTCTCCCCATAGTCCAGCAAGTAAAGGATATTTGGTTTAGAAATACATGGAGGATTGGATGAATTGGAATGGGTGTCTGAAGTGTATGGTGAGTCGGGATGAGGCGGGCATTTAGAGTTTGTCCCACGTTAGCCGAGGCCGCTTGTTTGTACATAGTTGTGTGCATGTTTGTGAAGCTCGGGCGCAACTCGGATACGCATTGGATACGCATGTCGCACCTTGACTCTCGACTCCGAGGTTTTTTTGAGCGATGATGCGCTCTCGTGCATACTAATATTAAGCATTACCGGTACCAGTATACAACATTTAAGGTGAGCTATTTGGAGGATCTGTTCGCCGCTCTATGACAGTAGTAATGGCAATGCCAACCTCCACACTTCCTTGTGAACTACGATACCCTTTTTGCCCTTCAAGCTCGTAGATTCCGTCCGGTGCCCGACCTGACATCTATAAGTAAACATGTCGTCAGTTTCGTCTACAATTGGCGTCGGTATCGAACAATAAATACCGTCGGGAACCTTTCAGTAGCTGAAGTCGGAGGTGGAAGCTTTTGTTCCAGTCAGTTTGAGTAGGGAGTTATTTCAACATGAACATACCCATCTTGACGGAGAGGCCTCGTCAAAAAGAAGGTTGTCCTTGTTCAGCCGATTGTTCAACGAAAGTCTCGCCTATCAGTTGTCAGTCAGTGAAGTGTCATTCAGATTGGATAACACCTACATTAAGAGTGCTCATGAGAGAGATGGCATAGAGTTTTGTGAGCGCCAGATCGCAGATAAAGTTCCTAGTGATCGTTCCACATGATCAGAAAAGAAGATATTTTCGAGACATCAGTAAAAGACTAACACAGTAATTTTCTAAAGAACAAAAGCATGTGAGCAATCGTTCATCAGTATTAGCATAACAGCGTATTTACGCACAGGTAAAATCAAAAAGAAGATAACATCTGCCATCGCCGCAATGGCACTAGAATCTAGGTTAACGTCACATTCAGGAGAATGAGGAACAGGCGCACGTGATAAGTCCAGTTTGAACAGTGACTGAGATTTTTTGAATATGTAAGTGCCTGTAAGCTAAAGATAGAACAGGGACAAAATATTGTATACTTACGTATGATGATCCGGGTAATAACTGCATCAGTTTGCTCATACCCAGTACGTCGCTTGAACTAACCAACGATTGTCAGCGCATATCAAAGTGACATGGGAGTTGTATCAGAACTTACAAGACTCCACGATATGGAGCCGGTAATGAGAATGTCCGCAGCCGCCGCCGTCACAAGCCATACCAATGCAGGCGTGTGGAGCTCAGGCTTCCTAGCAAAATCGCGGATAATTACGATCATGGCAGATGTCCAGATTCCACCAGCTACAACGAGTTTCAGTGCTAGGTCAAACTGAATAAGGAAGGGGGTACCGAATGAGCATGCTGCAAGAATACAGATGACGATGGGTATGTACGGTGATCCTGAGATTCTGAATAGGCGGTAGGAGATGAAGCATTGGATCGGCGTTGATATGAGGACCTGGGAACCTCTATTAGCGATCTGCAACGACGGAGTGATGGAATGGACGAACAATCATCAACGGTTCTATGTTACGGTCGACATTGAGAGGTGTGAAACAGTTGAAGCAGTAGTATAGCCTTACCCGCTGTCAGCACTTTAAAACTATTAGGTTCAGGCTCTTAGTGAGAATATCATATCACCTACTAAGTGGAAAATGTTTCGCAGCATCGTCCAAGCCTAAGATTAAAGTTGGTCCATCATATAGATGGGATCACATTCAGAATAAACGCACCAAATTTCAAAATTAGTGGTTCATACATCATACCCATCACCATCCCAGTATTAGCCGTCTCCGCAAGGAAGATAAAAAGTACCTATTCGTATAGGTTAGATTTCAAGATGTGTGTTCTTAAAAATGTCACAAACAAGTAGTTTTGTCATTTTAGAATCACTGAAGGGTGTCAACGTCTTGTCCTCGGTGTCAAAAGACAATATACACACTTCTTATACACCCTATAATAATCATACATCTTCAAAGATCTTTCAGCCAATCGAGATTCGGACGACGCAGGGTTCGAATGTGCAATCACCTGAACAACCAAAATCTGCGAGAATAGCTTAGGAGTGGCACATATATGAGCATCCTGTCTGTACTCACCCCGTACAAAATCATGTTAAAAAATACCCCGATTAACATCGGTCCAAAGCTATATCCACCATTAGTTGGTCGCTCTCCAAGCATTGTACAAGCCATTGTGCTCACAGGAGATGAACGTCGACCATCGCATCCAAATAAACGAACGATAGGCTTCCTGGCTATACGAAGTATGTAGTGGTGAAAGAAAAACGAGCGTGGTGATTTTGAGTAATAAAGAACCTGAGCAAAGAGCTGGATGATATCGCCTAGACGATTCGACTCAGCCATTCAGACGATAAATCCCCCAGGAGATATCCTGGGATACCTGGTATGCACCACCGATTCGTGCGGCGCCATTTAGCGGCGGCTGAGGATACGCGACCCTACGTGACCTCCATATTGGCAGATGTGCGCAATTGGTGCGCAAAGCACATGGTATGGGTCCCAGGCTACCAACGTGAAACGGTGAAGCAACCTCTAATGTTTTGATTCAGTCTAGGTGCGCTGTATAGTTTACTTAACAAATAGCTCTCGACCTTGCTTTCAACCTGCATGCATTCTTCCAAATGAATAGAATTGAGTATTTACACTTGTTGTTAGTATTACCCAGCCTAACCGGAAAACCCATCACGAGTACGGAATCTGGATCTTTGATGGATCTCGGTCGACCGTCGGACACAGACTCTGACACGTTGGACAATGACAAGAGCAGAGTGTTGAATAAACCCCGTGAGTTGTTGCTCGGTGTTGCGTGTGAGAGTCTTTCGAAGCATAGATACCATTATCTTTCTTGGTTTGTCATGCTTAAGATATTCATCAACAGAAAACACCGGGCTGGGAATTTAAAGTTCCCTATTTTCTTTCTACTCGCCTGAGACTTGAGGACATGCTTACTTAACATATATACTTGGAAGTTGCTTGGAAGTCAAGTACGCATAAAAATAGTGTCATTAAGGGCTTCATAGGAGGTACCAAACGTACCGCCGACTTCCCTGATGTCGATGAGCAACCCTGCATGCAGTCGCGCAGATTGAAGTTCCAGGCACGGGCTTTAAGTAGGTCTGGGAAGGTTCTTCCTCACAAGGAGAGAGTGGTAAGGTTAAAACATCAAAAGATTGCAATCAGATGGCAAGAATTTCGCAAGGTATCAGCCTCGCTATAGACGACGTCAAAGGAAAATGTGGATGATGAAGGGAAAATTCCCTTAGTTCTTATTGCTCGAGACCTTGATACAGAGAGATAATACAATAGTAAATATAAAACCAGTAGTACCGCTAATAAGAGATAGAAGGCTACTGCGTTGTTTCTTGCATACGAGGTACTGGGTCCTGTATTGTTTCCACAACCTATTAGGTGGTATATTAATCGCTGTGAAATAATAATGGCTATTAGAATGATCACCAACCTTTGTAACGGTAATTCCGTATTCTACATCGCCTGGTTCTGGGAACGAGGAGGAGGCATCAAATGATTTATGATGAGTGTCCAATTCATACAATGCGGAACCCATTTGCTATATTCGGGTATATAAGCTTTAACTTCTCGAGATGGAAGAAAGAACGTACAGCAGAACGAGGGGAGTGAATAAATTCCGGAGCTCTCCTGTTACCACTAGACGATAGTCCTTGACGGTGATTCGAATAGCCACCTGATCCTTCACTAAGCCCAGCTCGTGCATTCAGTGTTGACAAAAGGCAGTTGGCATATAACTTGGAAAGAGCAAGATCCCATATAAAGTTCCTATATCGAGGATTTTAGTGTTTTAACTTAAGAGGAGTGCAAACGACGTACAGGGCAGTATGCTGTTAGAATAGCGCATTTAAGTTACTCTATTTCCAAAGCAAGAGTATATGATGGTCATTTACTCACCGGTAGTGCTGAGAGAGTATGCATTAGCAGAAATATATGTTTCAGGACAGATTTACTCACTCATGAAGAAAACTACGTCCCCAACAGCACATAGAGCTCTACTCTGGTTAATATAAAGTCAGCTTTAAAGAAATCATATATGACTCACGTCAACATGCCCGTTTGTACAGTCACTAATTAAATGTTAATCATGCACTAATTAGTTATTTTATCAGCCACGTACTCCTTATAATTTTTG
Organism: Cyathus olla; assembly: GCA_036940585.1. Lineage (NCBI taxonomy): Eukaryota > Fungi > Basidiomycota > Agaricomycetes > Agaricales > Nidulariaceae > Cyathus > Cyathus olla. The sequence continues at coordinate 12,745 of JASFCY010000021.1, forward strand.
AGATGGCATCATCAGTTGCAACGAAACCGGTTTTACGTTTTGACTGCACATATAAAAACTTAGAAGGAATCGGGGTATAAAATAAATAATGTGTACTTACCAGGGTCAAAACCAGAACAATTGTAATTAGGATATCGGATATACACGCTGCCAAAAACCAAACAAGGGCAGACCAGTGAAGTTCGGGCTTCTTTGAGAACAATTTAAGCTTCACAATTAATGCTGTCGTCCAGACTCCTCCACCTTAGAAACCGATTAGACTTAATAAAGGTCGACAACAGATATACTCACCAAGGGAAACAAAGGCAAAGAAGCAGATGATTGCTGCTAACCAGTTGTTCTTCGTTAACAGTCGAATTCTCCATGCGAAGAATAGCTGGATAGGTGTCGAAACCATTACCTATAAAATGACTAAATTAGCTTTGAAATGCACCCCATCTGATTTAACCATACATACAATCGTTATGGGCTCTAATTTCGGTCGCTTGGTTCAGGGTATGCGTATTGTAAAGGATAATAATAGCTCATACCTGCAGCAAACACTTCAATAATATGAGTCAGTCGTTTTAATGACAGAAATACATAGCATACTTGTAGGGAAGAACTTGGTTGCCTCGACCTGGCCTATATCCATATTGTTAGTAATACCACAGAGCTGAATGTGCTGCATAACATACCGAACTCTGCAATTAAAGGCTGATACATCATGGCAATATCGCATCCGGTATTAACAGATTCGACGATGAATAAATACATGACCTAATGACTATAGGTATCGATATTCTCCAATTCTAAGAAGGGTATTCTTACCAAGTATTTGATCCAGGACGCGTCCCTGTTTATTACACTTAGTGTTGCAATATGATGATTAATGTAAGGCGCTTACTTTTTGTATGTTTGATAATATGAATATGTCTACAACGGGCTTCAGAATGATTTTTTGGTCAGCTGAAAATAATCAACGAACTTGTACTATTAGTATCTATAATAGAATTAGCCTTTAGTATATCGTGACGGAATATAAGAAACGCACTCCATATAGGATCATATTTATAAACACCCCAATGAGCATTGGCCCATATCTAGAAAATTGTGAGCGATTATAAGACCAGGGATTAATGATAACCTACGAGAGCTGGACGCCGGCCATGGTGAGTGGAAGCTGCAAGAGCAGAGAGTAAGGAACGACGTAGTGGCTTGCAGAAAAGGGTTGAGCATGCGTGATAGCCGCACTTTAAGTATACCACGGGACCCACCAAAATGTCTTTCGAAGGATGTCGATGCTTACCTGGCTTCTAAAGGCCCGTTATCCACCGTGGAGAAATGGAGGATATCTCTTTTTATGGAAAGCTCCGAAGGGAAAGTCTCCTGGTTCTAAGCTGCATCGTGAGATGTATATCCCACACGGTCGAAGTGCTGCGAGCGATCTCAATCTATTACACGTGGTTACGTCGGCGAAATAGGATTTAAAATAAGTGCATACGCTGGCTCATGAAAGTTTGAGGAACCAACATCTCAAGAATAACGTATTCGGTTCTTAAAGAATACGGTATACATATCTAACTGATGGAAGGGATTCTACTCTCACTGACAGACATACCCGTAGAAAGATCGCATGATAGATCATTCGATGTAAGTACCGTGTGTGAAAGGATATAAATAGGAATCTGAAGCCGTAGCCGAACTTGATAGATCTACGCCATTATAATACGACTGAGCATTAACTCGTGTTTTATGCATTAGAGAGCTGTATCGCGATAGAAGATAGCGAGTGTGAATACTGACCAACATATGAAAATCCTATATGTCCATATTTTACTTGAAACGAAACTATTTAAATATTTATCACATATATTTTGATTGCTGGGAACAATTATTACCATTGATAATCCGGGCAAATCGCTGCATTCAGGCCCGAGATAACCAAAATAGAAAAAGGAAATCAGAGAATGCCCGATGCTTGTCTAGACTCTGGACTGCATGATACATATGGTATATGCTCAGTGCGGCGTTGAAATAAAAATGCAACCGCTTAGCAACGGCGCAATTAACACGGTGATTCCTAGGCTTCTTTCTCCGCTACCAAGGCAGTCCTAGCACCTGCACGGTTCCGAAAAGACAATATCAACATCAGTTCAGCTGTTTGCCATAGGCAGAATCTAGCCCTGATATAACGGTCAACAAGTAGCGTTCTCATTCGTGTAAATAGTAAGAATGCATCTGATTTCTAAGACAAAAGCTACAAGAAATTCAGTGGGTAGATGAATTCTAGATAAGAATGATACCGGTCGTTATGTACGCTTGCGTGTTCTTCCAAAATGCTACGAATGGATACATAGAAACTAGAGCTTGCGAAGCAATTGCAGTCTTGAGAGCGAGGACTGGCAGATAGCATGGGGCGGGCTTAAAGTGGGTCCCAGATAACTGCTTCCGCGTCAAGTTAAGGTAAGGTGGTTTTTTGCGTGATCTGCCGCCGCGAGGAGAAGAGTGATAAAACAGTAGTTTATCTCTATTTTTGCTGACTGTAAACTCTAACCTAAGAAATCAACTTGAAATAGAGCTATAAACTCAGTTTTAAATTTACTGTGGAGTCCAAAGCCTTCCGAACGGCGAAGTGCATCCTATAATTATAAGTAGGCATCAGCATTCGAACCACACGATTTTTTATTTTGATTAAGATTACTTATAGAAATAAGCCATCCTAAAAAAGATAAAATTTAAAGGATCGCCGAGCCGATAAGAAAATAGACTCAAAATTGATTCATCATGCGTCCATCTGGAAATCAAAAAGTCTTCATCTCACGAGGAGCCGGATAATTATACATAGCGCTGTATCATACATACTCTAATCCAATGTAGTATGATAAGGTGCGACTGCAAGTATACCAGCTACAGCCTACATATAAGTACGACTTAAACAGTTTAATATGTTATTTTATTGAGGGGAACAATCCCTGTGATCGACATGTCCGTTTCATATGATTAAGAACCATAACCACGCGCCGTCCGTATTGAACAAACTTGTTAATAGCAATGACATCGAGGGAAATTGGCCCCTACACCACCCATATTCATCTCATGTCACAGTACTTTTAGAGGTGAGAATATCGGAGACGGGTTGGCCGCCATCAGATCCTAGAGCCGAAGCCGAGGCAATCGTACGGAGCATATTGCATTGCAGACTCTATTGCTCAGAAGTACCATGAATTGACATTAATAGTAATAAGGAACTAAAAACACATCTTCGACACATATGACGGTTGATTGAGAAGCTATGAAGAGTGATTAGTGAACGTTTGAACGATTAGACATCTCTCGAAAACAGGCTAACAAGGCAGCTATTCAGAAAGTGACGGACGTGAGATACACATGATGATATAATTTGCAGTTGATCCAGCAATGTAAGCTTACGACAGCATACAGTATACGTGTAGCACCATATGGGTACTAAAGCAACGACCGAGGTGTTGTGGATGACATCAATCACTATATAAGGTTCACGCTGTGAGAATACGTCGAAGATTACCGTCAGTGCAGAAGGAACGAAGTTGACTGGGTAGATTCAAGTAAATACTTACCTGAAAGACGTAGAACTCGCCGTCATTGTCCATCAGTGGCACGACACATAAAAGCAAGAAATAAATAAATTCAGATTTGTCTTTGACAGACTGAAGACACAATGTCATTGAGAGACGGATTTACCGGTCAAGTCCTAAGGATGTCGATACACCAAGGCCATTGGGATTGTGTGAAGTCGGAAGGCCGGCCCGTTAGGAAATTCAAGGCACCAATTCGACTCGCAGTCAGGTCTAGACTAGTGCATGCGGCATCAAGAGGATAAGCGACAAAAAAGTGAGAATAAAAATTATGGCGGGTCTACAACGTATATGGACGATACAGATGTATCGTTCCAACTATTTCCAGATAAAGAGACATAAATATACGATACCGAGATTCCAGGCTCTACCAGCCGAGATAATGTAGACGTACCTGCGATCCCTCGTACGTGGACGCTTCGCTCAGTAACGAGGAGAGATAAATACGAGTAAAATCGTATCAAGGGTTGAAAGGACAAGGAGGATGAGGCGGCAATAAAGAAACTGATATGCAGGGTGGAAGAAGTGTTCCTTATCAATATAAGGATTGTTTTGATGTCGGCGGAGTGAGGGTTGAGACTTATGGGTCGGAAAGTGATGTCGACCTAGTGAGGTCCAGGCCGGACGGTTGTAAACGTGCGGCCTTGCAGCTGGTAATAATGGATAATGGTTTCCTATGCTTTCAGTTCACCTCTATCCAAGCTGTAGCTAGCCGACTCCCCGACACCCATACTTATCTCACCAACTGATAGTTTGTCGGACAGGATCGACATGTGAAGTCGTGATGATATTCTTTCTATATCTGCATACTAAGCTTATAAAGAGCCACAAAAGACCCTGATGCATGAAATGTAGAGTGGATAAACACAATATGGACTACATGGCTCAATTTCGTACGACTCAAGCGTGATGCGTCATTCGCCATCCAGAAGGCTTAAGATTGGGTCAATCCAGTTTTTATATCATGGTTTATGGTGAATACAACCTTTATTTTCAGATTATACAACATTCCTTTCGACTATGCCTATCTCCGTTCAAGTTCAGCATACGTTGTAAATGACCAAAACGCACGCAAACCGATTTTCGTAATGGCGACGTCAGGTTCGAACCTGCTTCCTAAAGAACTCAGGCAATAGGCCACAAGGTCTGCGTGGTGTGTCCATCCAAACTGCTATGTGTTGCAAAATGGTATTTCAGAAGGAACGTCCTTTATACTTGATAACGCGACAGGACTAGATCGTGGGCACTGGTTGAAACTTGACATTATGGCATCGAGATTCGAGATTCGAGTGAGAGCTCGCATGTGGGATGGATTCATTGTGATGTGGCTATCGATTGTGGGAACGCCAATGCTCGGAAGTTGCAAAAGGCGGATGAAGAGGTATCGGTAGAGAGGGGTTGTGCCCCAGCCAGGACAGTATGGAGTAATAAGAGGCAAGCAGTAGGCGATAATGGAATTCATCAGCACGTCTACTCAATCCGAAGGCAGCCACAAGCGCACAATTATATACCGTCAATAGCCGGTGCGAAACCGTGCACCCCTTGCATTCTTTTCATTTAATAACTTCTTCCTTATCCTCGGCCCCTAAATGTTAGGATGGTGCAACTACGTTTCCATGTGCAACTGGGACAGGAGATGTTTGTGTCATGTTCGATAAGTCGTGTATGCTGTCCTTGGCGAAACGTACTCGAAAACGTGCTTCAAGTGGGCTGCGGCCACCGGGAAGACCCCTCTTTAAGCAATGCTACCGGTTACACAGTAGTAAAGCACTAATAAGGTATATACTAATGACTGAAGTTCGTCGTCATTAGGAGTCAGATGGAGAGTGTGGGTGTTTCGATCTGGGAGGCTGAGGGGGGCAACATGGTGAGTAGGGCTGCCAACCGTACCCGTCGAGTACGGGTACGGGACGGTTACGGCAGCACCCGTTGCCGTACCGTTCAAGGCACAGGAGAGAAACTTACGGTACGGGTACGGCACGGGTTTCAACCGGCTTACCCGTACCAGCACGGCCGTAACGGCCGTAATTACGGCCGTGTATTTTATCATGTGACTTCAGAGCCCAGCCCTAAATGAAGTCGAAAAATATATCAATAATGATCCAGCATCTGAACACCTCTTCCTTCTTCTTCCAAGTTTCAACCTGCCTTATTAATATTACATTGTATATATATCATATCATGTATATTAATCTTTCGTTCCTAATATATTGATTGAACTTGTCCTTGCTAATTGTTTGAAACAAGTTTGAAATGTTTATCAGTACTGGGTGCAGCACCGACATGGCAGTGAGTGGGCTGTGAATAATCTCTTTCATATTTTTCGGCTCTTAAAATTTCAGCAGATTTTAAATATGTTTTGAGTTCTGGTCAGTGATTAGAGGATAAGATGAAAGCCAAATTTCATGCAATTATGAGTCAAGGTGAGTTTCCTCTTGGCCAGAACTCAGCAGATGTATAAATATGAGTCAAGGACTTACCTAGATTTATTATAGACAGTCTTCATATTGGCTTCCAATGGCTATCACACATCCGGTTGCTGCTAACATTGCAGATAGTGATAATGTTGATGTTGCACCATCTATCTCAACTACAACGAGTTCTGGTACGCTTTTATTCTATAGTTGATTGATAATTATAGCTAAGTTGAGTTTCTTGATTTAGGTACTGATACGCCGTAAGCCGTTACACCCCCGTAGTAAATGCATTTTCTAGTAAATTATTAAAGTACACGAAGTAAGCTAGAAATCCTAATAAAAGCTACATAAGAGGGAAAACATACCAAAGGGCATCCTAAGCAACAGACACGGAGGTCCCACGTGGTCAGTTGAGCACCCAATAAAGTGCAACCAAGGGGCATACAAAACATACGACCCTAGTAGCCAGGAGAAGTGAGCTGAAATGATTAAGTGGAAAAGACATTATAGAATACGTACGAATTATTACCCACAACGACCCAATCCTACACGAAAGCGGACACCGCGTAATAGAAATTACCAGACGACAAGACGAAGCTTTGAGAACTGTGATACCAGACCCAGAGAGACGAGACGTACCGCGTATAGGGAGGAAAGCCTCACCTTGACGTAGCCTCTAGCAGAAAGGACAGCCGCGTGAAGACGCGTTTAAATACTACGGCGCGATGGGCCGAAGCAAAAGCCAATCAGCGCGTGAGAACCAGTTGCCGATAGCCTTGGATAACGACAGTACCAAACACGGGTACTGTGCGTTGCGATAGCTCGATAGCGCCCACGCGCTCAGGGCGCAGCCGCGCCGCCGTTCAGCATCCGTTCGTCGATCACGGCGTCTCGTCGCCGCCTTTACGCAGACACGCGTGGCACGCCCTTCAACAGACCCCAGCAGTAGCTATACAGTACATACTATTTCCCCCTGATATCGCGTTTCCAATTTCTATATAAGTAGGCCTCCCTCTGTAAGAGGGAAGGCAAGTCCCCGCATAGATAGCAGGTCTTCCGATTACCGTAGTAGTGTGTTTTCGTAGTTTTACAGTCAGACAATTCAGTTCAGTTAGCACCCCTTTCATACAGTGTGAATAAGTGCCCAGTTGGTTCAGACATCCAGTTACCATTGAATTATCCAAGGACAATTTACCTGGCTATGTCACAAAAGGGCTATCTACAGGTACTACTTACTATCCTCCTGTTGTTACGCGTTTCGCGTGTTGTTGGTTTTTCGTGTCCCCTTTTTCGTGTGTTGCGCACAACCCGTCCGACGTCCCCTCGGACTCGCGCGCGTCCCGTCACGTGACCCTCAGACTTCGTCGTTTGTGTCCGTAGCCGTAGACGTTCGCTTCAGTACTGCTGGTCGTCCTAAACGCAAGCTAGATTTAAGCTGTATGAAATCTACCGACCTATATTTCTAGGATCAGCTGTTGCAGTAGAACATATTTTTTCCGGTGGTAGAGACACAATTTCGTTGCGTCGTGCTAGCCTTAAAGCTGATACTATACGGAATCTTATGATAGTTAAACAACATCTCAAATTACAAAATTTAAATTAGCTAGATCATTTACCAATACATAACAGGGCTGTTGTATTTGAGGGCCGGCAGCTGCTTATATTGAGGTTTTCACTTCCCTTAACCGCCTGTTAATCGTATGCGGTACGGGTGCCAACCGTACCGTACCGTCGAGATATTTCTGGTGCTCCTACGGTACGAGTACGGCTTCCACCCGTACCGTCAATGGCCTCACAGCTAAATTCAAAACGATAGAGAATTTGCTCTCAAAAATCTTTTTGGATATTTGTTTGCTTTTGGAGCAATTTTGGAGCCTTTTGCAACTCGGCTCTTGCAAATGGAGACCGGCACAAATTACTACTAAACATTTTTAGGCTGGTGTGTTGCAAGCATGCCCAGGGTGCCTTACTGTAGTTCCGAGTAAGTAGATTGCTGTAGCCCGCTCAGTGCCTGTACATCATTCCCTTTGTCATTCGTCGTGGTAAGCCGCGACAACCTCATGAATAATACTTCTTCTAAATTCCACCATGTCTATTATGTTCTGCTAAGCGAGCGAGTGTGCAACTCTGAGGGCTCTAGGGGCTTACCTTGGACCTGCAGCCTTTGTGCCAGAGTTGTGGAATATACCATGTCCATTGCCACATATTATGGACTCAGTTTGTGGTACCAGGATCTATTTACACAAGCCGAGCTCCAAGAACAAACAAATGTCAAAAAGATTTTTGAGAGTGGTTTCTCTATCGTTTTGAATTTAGCTGTAACCTTACGGCCGTAACCCGTTACGGTACGGTTGGCAGCCCTAATGGTCAGACTGTGGACAGGACACGTGGTATTGGGTCGGTTCTACCCGGCGAGCTATTTTTCTCTGTATTTCCAACAATTATTACGAGTTCAATTTATTGGATCCGTTCTTTTGAGTACTATCGCTTACCCAGAGTTTAAAAAATATTCTTTGTTGAACGAATTTCTTTACCTTCCTCTCGCTCTATCGTCATCGGGTTTTTTTCATCCTCTTGAGAAATGTCTTTTATTCATGAATATGAAGTTTAATTTTTAAAAATGAGGTTGAATGTCGCTGGCGGTCCCTCCGAGTCGAGATAAGTCGGAAAATCGTAGTGTTTATAAAAATGTCACAGACCTGTCACATCAGCCGAATTTCAATTCGGACGGCATGTTCATTTTCGGTATACTTGAGCAACGCATTGAGAGGTCGTGTTCGGTTGCGCATTGGCAATTAGCGGTCTGTAGTTTTAGGCGGAGTTACAAATAATCACGTTTGTCACACCCCAAACCACCCATCTTTTGTTTTTGCCCATTTTATTTTAACAGAAGACATCTAGCTCTGATTTTTCTTCTGAAATATGATCCTTTTTTATTTAAGAAGTACCAAAAAAAAACGACATTAAGGCATGAATCCGATCTGGTGCGATCTGGCCTTCAATCAGCCTCATCGTCAAATTTTACAATTTTTGGCTACTATGTGAGGTATAACCCTTGTGTATGTTACTCAAAAATACAAAAAAAATGGCACTGTAATTCTATCATAGTAATCTACAGATTTTCCAATTATCTTTATAAAAATCGATAAAACGAGGCTTCAAAACAGTTTTTATAAAATGCCCCGTCGTTTATAAACTCTGGGTAAGCGATAGTAATGACTTTTCAGCTGAGTCATGACAACACTAGTCAGACGTCGGCATCCTTACTTAGAAAGTTTCGTACTGTTTCAGAACGCTATAAGTTAAAGTAATACATTGTCTGTACTTTTACTACATGGTATAATCCGTCTCTAATTGCATTATAACTAAATTTGAGTAAGATGAATTGTAAGCTGTTGTAAGTTGCCTTGCGTTGGGGGTATTATTTGAAGCTCCGTTGTGCAAATTGCCCTCCCGTTGTACGCGTTGCCGGCAAGTTGTTCGTGCGTTGCATTTGCCTTGGTTTATCATAGATTACCGTTGTCTGCAAGTTGTTTGTGCATTGATATTTTTGTACAAGTTGGCCGCACGTTGCAGCTGCATATTCCTACGTTTTACTTCGACCTTCCCACGAACTTGCGTGATGAATATCACGCTATGTGATTCTGTCACATATACCATCTGCATCTGTTTCTCAGCTTACTATGTAGCCTGCTATAGGATCTTGGGTATTTAAGGTCTATACTATATTGAAATTGCGATACTATATATATTTTGCTTAGAAAACAGAATCTATAACTTTTGTGAATCTAATTCTATATCACAAACCTGTGACTACTCCCTGTCACCTTCTGTCACATCATAAATTTAAGTTACTCACCATATGCTTAAAAAGACTGCTGACAGTACTATGAGACGAACCACACTATATCACAGTCAACAGAAGAGAGAAATATATATATATGTATATTGGAAGTTGCAACTGCAAAACCCGTGTGCAGTTGTAGGGGCGTTGTTTTGGGTGATGTATTGTGCGGTGCAAGTTGACCGCACGTTGCTTGCCAAGGCAACGCCAAAAATAGAACACCGCCACTTTCTAGCAGCCCCCTGCAGTGGATTGTGAAAACGTGCAGTAGACGTGCAGTCGCTTAAATGTCTCTACTGCAGGTTACTGCAGCTTTCACATAGCCCTTTGGCATACATGTTATGTGGCTCTCATGCCTCGTGGCGTTCAAATAAGGAATAACGACGCATGTACATAGCACGGACATGGACATCAAGTGATATACATTGCCTATATATACCGTCAGTTGACACGAGTTACCTTCCATCTTTTGGCTTTCTCTTTCTTATTATCATGACCGACAATGCTGACGCCTCTGTCTCCGCGGAGCCAAGAACTGCTGAACAGGAAATGAAGGTATTTCTATACTTTTACCGTTGTGTTTAGCATCTCATGATTACAAAGGAAACTGACGAAACTTCGGTTGGTGATGGAAAGGATAAGAAAATTTCCGAACGTGTACATGTTTCCATTCAATTTTAACAGAATAAGATCTGATCCGTTATCTTCTTAAGACAAAGCCTTGGACGTATGAGAATCGGCATATTTCTGACTTTCGAAGCTCTAAATCCGAGGAGGATTCTTCATGGGAAATGTTAAAGAACCTTGTTGAGCAATATGATTCGGAAAATTGCAATGCTTGGGAGAAGGATATTCAGAATTTGTGGATTTTTGCAAGTTCCTGGACACATTGGGAGAAATGATTTTTATTAATAGTAATACAGGCTGGCCTATTTTCTGCAACCGTCACAGCGTTCGTAATCGAGTCATATAAATCTCTACAGCCCGACCTAGAAGATGCTACAGTAGTGCTTCCGACTCGGATATCTTCACAACTGGATACGCTAAAAACGGATGGCAGTCTACGAGGAAATGTCACACCACTACCAACTCGTGATACCCCAATGTCTTCAAACATACGGATTAATGTATTCTGGTTTTTGAGTTTAACTCTGAGCTTGAGCAGCGTTCTCATCGGGATGCTTGGAATCCAATGGCTACGTGAATACAGGAAGCATGGCACAAATATGTCTCACGAAGAATCAATCACAGATCGTTTTTTAAAGTCGGAAGGCTTCAGAAAGTGGTATGTGCCAACAATCTTATCCTCGCTACCTGTTCTGGTCCAATTGTCTGTTATTCTGTTCTTTGCTGGCTTAATTGATTTCCTTTGGCATCTAAATTCCAAAGTTGCTATCCCTGTTACTGTCTTAATAGGCATGGTTCTCGCGATTGTAGCTTTAACCAGCATACTTCCAGTATTGCAGGTTCTACTTGTTTTCCAGCGCGATCCGGAGACGACACAGTGTCCTTATAAATCTCCCCAATCCCAAATATTTCGCTTCTTTGGAAAATCGGTGTCCTGGGCTATCATAACCTTCCTTAAATTGTACTGTGCACAAAAGCCAATTCCAAGATGGTTGCATCAAGCGGCTAGGTGGAGGAGGTGGAACAGATTATATGACATCTTCAATAACTTGAGCTGGGTGGAATACGATATGCGTTGGAGGGAGATACGGGTGGAGAAAAGTCAATACCGGTACCCAGATCAATATCGCGCACTCACCTGGCTTGGAAAAACATTTGTTCCGACTCAAATCTTTGAAAAGGCAGTTACCAACTGTATATGGTCACTTCTTCGTTCTGAAGATGCTCATATTAGGTCTCTCCTCAAGGATAACAGCAGTCAACTCATTATATCAATAGATATCGAGTTGTTGCACAAAATATATCGAATCCTCGAAAACAATCGCCATCTCTCACCTGCTCTTTCTCCGTACTATATCGAGGTTTTTGCCAGAATTTATCACTGTGTAATCAGATCAAAGGAAGATGAAGATGAGGTGAAGGCCAATGCTGCAATAAGGAATTTCATAGATTTCCGTACCATAGTAGACTTTAGTTTCATCACTGCAGGTAAGTATGTCGGAGGCATAATATTATTGTGTATCGCGTCATTTACATTGCTGCATTTATTAGACCACATAATGCAGCTTTTGGTTATCTTCTTTTCAATTATTACTGATAAGAAGACTCCTTGGACATCTCAATTTACCGACTGGATTGGCAAGCTTCTGCTTGCGTCTGAAAAGCTGAACACATCAATTCTTGAGGAAGAACTAGAGTGTTTCAACATTAAAATTTTGGAATGGGTTAAGGCAGATGACTCTTTACCGCATGGTAGGACTACGAAAACGATGCGCAGCTTGGAATATGTCCTGAAATTGTACAGAGACCATGAGTACAGCGCAATGTCTACGCTAAAACTGGGAGCGTCTCCCGGGTTTCTGAAAGGATTTTCTCAGCTTGTTACGGAACTCCAGCACATTCTGCACCAAATGTCTCCATCCGAAATGAATGCACTTATTTTTAATGATAATCAAAGGCTTTTCCACTTCTATTGGGATAAATGCCTCACTGAATTTGGTAATAATTCTCAAAAACACACAACCGGAGACCGGCTCTCCTTCCCACCAGTAATTAAATCTCCGGAAGAAATTGGTGAAGAGACGATGTCAGAAGATCAGGAAGTTTTGCGAATGGCTCTGCCTACAAAACCAGTCGCTGGAAGAAATTCGATCGTTATATCCGATAAAGATATGAAATCAGGGACAGAAGTTCATAACCTGGACAAAGGTAAATCTGAAGAGCGGAAGAACACAGATTTGGATTCAGGAGATCCATGCTTGTTCTCGGTGGAAAGGTCGTAGGAGATGTCATCAATGAAGTCCACTGAGGACAAATTCCTTGTCTAACTGTGTGGCTGAACTCATCAAATCCCTATTGCACGAGCTAACAAACATATGCATACCCAATTGAACGATCACTCTATTTTTCAGTGCGGTTTTCACCATTCATTTTCCTTTCCAAACCCCTTTACACATTTCAGTCATCTTAGCTACTCTGTTTGTTCTGCAGGATAATTTATAGGTCACGGTACATAACAGTAATTGACTCATATCAACTTACCATTGGTAAGGCGGCCTGCCTACTGTAAAGCTCACAGACACTACCGACCTTAACGATCTAAGCTGAAGTGTGCGTCTACGGCAACTGACACAAACGACGAAGTCGTAGGATCACGTGACTGGACGTGCGCGAGTTCAAGGGGACACCCACGATCTGACAGGTGTTGTTGGTTTTTGCACAACACAACGAAAAGGAGACACGAAAAACCAACAACAACACACGACATGCATGATAACAGGAGGGTATTAAGAGTAGGAAATAGTATTATTATATTTCCACTGTAGCTGTAGGCTGGTAACTGTATAGTCTTTTGGTATTTTCAATAGTAAGCTGTTTTCTGGATAATTGGGCACTTATTCACACTGTATTAAATGGGTGCTGACTGGACTATATTTGTCTAACTGTGCTGCTATAAAAACTGTACTCTAAATGGCTCTCGAGAATCTTGCTATCCATGCAGGGGCTTGCCTACTTATATAGAAAATGGAAATGTGGTATCAGGGGAAAGGAACAGTATTGTATAGTTGCAACTGGGGTCTATCCTGACACGAGCTCCTTGTGTCAGGGCGGGGACTGAATGCCATAATTGATAAACGGATGCTGAACAGGAGGGCAGCAGCGTCTATAACACGTGGGCGCTATTGCGACACACCGTACCCGTATTTGTCTCTGTTGTTATCTAATGCTATTGGAAATTGGCGCACTACTATTGTGGTAGGGATTCTAGGGACAGTGGTGTAAATAATAAATTTAAACTGTTTCTTCGTTGACTCTCTTTTATTATGCCTATCTTCCTAACCTCTTACTTTCCATAAATTGTTTATTTTTACTTATACTCTTATTTTTGTTTCATCTCTTATTTTGTTTTCATTCCAATGTATTTTATATTCTTTTTTTTGTCTTGACGCGTGCGTTTAACGCGCGTTTGCGGGCTCGAGTTAGAGGCTCTAGCCAAACAAGCTGGAGCCAAACAACTCAATTGGGTGAACCGACAATACTTACCTTTTTCGTTCACATAGCACGGCGTTCGCCAACACGCTCTATATCTTCCTCCTCCCTCTCCTTTCTCTTCGATGCCGGCCAACTTCAAGACTTCGGATCACAAGGCTCAAGATGACTGCTGCATTCCGTCGGCGTATGGGCTTTCCCATTCGTCATCGGTTGTTCGTCGGATAGGAGTAAGACTCGGTCAGGGGTTTTTATTCTCTTATACTCTCTATCAAGGTCAATTCATCAACTTTATACAGCTACTAATTATTCTTTTGTAAAGTAGTTTTCATGGCCTTTCCTATACGATACAATATCGTTCATCGCTCTGGTTCCTGAGGGGCGAACGGGCGCGACTGTAGCACCCCACCACCGCCTGACCGCCGAGCTTCGCATGCAGCCTGGGCAACTGCGGCTCTACCTTGGAGGGGGTAATCACGTCTCGTTCGGAACTCTTACGTGGTCTCGTCAAGAGGGTGTCAAGGCCGCGGCTCACTTGTCTCGACGGAATTGGTGTGGTGAGCGACTTTTCGTTTCCTTATATGGTCTCTCTACATACGTTTCTTTTTCTTTTTCTTTCACCTGTTTTGTTCTCTCTTACATACGCTCTGTTGGTCCTGGCGGCGTGAGAGTACGCGCGCGCCGGTTGTGACTCGATACACGTTGTATATAGTAGTGGGACTATTGTCTCGGAATAACACTTCCCCTTTCAATTGTCCAACGCGCACACAATAAGTTTTACGAGCCGCAGGGAGAGTCATATGTATCTCAGAGCTGAGCCGAGCACTCTACATAATTGACAACACACGCTGTCCGAATTGAAAAATCTTTTCTACTGAACGCTAAGTGTTTCTATTTTATTTCTTCTTACTTACAGTATCTATTCTACAGGTATTACTATTCAGATCTGTGGCGGCAGAGGGGACTCTCGCTACGAGTCTACGCAAGTTCCTTCCACACTATCGCTTACCTAGACACCTCAGATAGGCCAAAATCGGATCTGTGACCATATGGTACAAACATATCTTGGTAACAATTAGAATATAGAACACAATAAGTTTCGAATTCCAATTGTGAGTGAGATTTGAAATGGGAATTAATATTTGATCCAAGAACCTATTGTAAAAGCGATCCCCGACCCGATGTTAATATGTCCTGCGAGCCGATCCTGAATTGACAAATCAGATAATTTTCCGAAGGGTATGTTCATGCAGCAAATTTTGAATTTTATTTACTAATCTGAACTGCAACCCAATTTGGAGATATATTGAAAAAAGGATTATAAATCTGTCCTGACAACACATCTTATTCGAAATTCTAAAAATTAAGTAAATATGTTTGTACCATTGGTTCCTGGATCCGATCATGCCTTGTCTGAGATGAGAGTTAGGGACTAGCATGGATTGTACCTTCACGTATCCGTGATCCAATCCACGGGTACGTGATTATTCGGATACCAAACGAATGGTATCCGCAAATTTTGGATCTATCTGCCTGTATTCATGTAATGTCTCGGCTCCCCATATAAATTAAAATAACTAGTATAATTTAATAAATTTCTATTGAATTTTCAGTACAGTCTACATTTGATAACCATATTCAAACCATATCTTTATCAATTCTCAATGAATCCTTATGATCTTTGGACCTTGTAATACTGTAGAATAGACTGGATAAATTCAGGAGGTCTGTATATGAACAGGAATATAAGTACAAGTACATAGGAAAAGAAGAACTTCAGTACTCTTGATCCTTTACATTTCATCATCCATATCTGCCATGTTCCCAGTAGCTTCAAAATCAAAAAATTCCCTATCTGAATCCACATTAAAAATCCCCCCCAGCCTTTTCTCCCATCTGAGTGCTGTACCCCTTGTCAGCTAACATAGATGAAATCTTATCCACTCCAGGGAAAAGTGGTCCATCTGACCAGGATCCAAGTGCCATCTTGGCTCTGAAAGTATTTGATGACATATTTGCTGCATAAAATTAATTTGGCAATGCCCAGTTGAAAATGCTCTTTCAGCATCAATACTAGAGGCTGTTTAATATTAAAGTAAGTTTTCAAAGACTCAAATATATATATATAATTATATACCTGGTGCACTGCAATAGTCCATGGCCATGCATGAAACTGTGGATTGATTTTTGATGGAAGTAGACCACCATTTCATGTATCCACCCATATCTATTACAGCTTGTGAACTTACAGGAGGTTTGCATAAGTAAGCTTTGGTATCATTAGCAGCAAATACTTTTATGGTAGTTTCTGCTTTATACACAAATTGGCTGGACATTTCTATATAAAAATTAAAATCTACTTGGAATATAAGAATTTAGAAATAAGAGCTTACCTGAGTAGGTGGCTAAGACACTTCTGTCTCAGTAGACTTATAAGATTCTTCCCAATGCTTGAAAACTTGATTTTTAATGCTTTTAATTTGCTCAGATGAAAAGTTGCAAGCCTTGAACTAATCAAGTTTACAATCTGAACACATTACTAAAACATATATCAGATAAATATCAAATAATAATGAAATACATACGAATTGCAATATAATATACTTTACAGTTTGAGTTGAGAACTGTATACTTATCAAGCATGAGTAAGGCAGCTTGAGCTGCAACTCTCAGAATGGATGGAATATTATTTTCATAATTAAAGCAAATGCATTCAAGTGAGAGCTTGAGGTTAAAGAAAATAGGGAGGACATCCATTATTAATGGAACCTCTTTCTGAGAGAAAGGGTTTGTTGCAGCATCAAATATCTAATATGGGCAGTAAGAAAAAATATTTCAAAGCATATTAAACTTACCTCAAGAGCATCAACTAAATCATCCACAAGGTCCCACTGCTTTGAAGATGACCTGTAACCCACAAGTTTAAGGTTGGATATTGCAGTAATTTGCTCCACCTCTTTTTGGAAAAAATTGTGAGCCTTTAAACATTGAAAGTCAGAGTTCCAGTGTATTGGAACACATTGATCAAATGTATGCCTTGAGCTGTCAAGTTTCTTGTCAACCAACTGATCAAATTCCTTATACAACTCAGGACTATCATTAATGTGACATGCAAGTCCAGCAATCTAAAATATTGGAGATATTGGAAATATAATCATGTAATTTAATAAGGAAATTACCTTTGGCATAATTTGAAGTAATTTCTTTAGCTTTTCTGATGGAATTGTAATATTATCTGCCTTTGCTAATTCAATAGCCTGATCCTGAAGACTATAGATAACTGCATGATTATGCATTGCATATCCATTGTCATCATGCATTGCTGCATCATCAATATCAAGTTCAACATTGGCAATTGGATCTTTATCAATATCTGCATTATCTACCATGACTGCACCATCAGATACAGCAGTACTCTTTCTCACTGCTCACTTCTTGAAGAAAAATAACATAAATATCTAAAGAGTACTTGTTAAAAGTTATCATATATCAAAAATTAAATATTTACCTTAGCAATAAGATTCAATATATGTGCAGTACAATGAATCCTAACTGATGGTCCATGAAATGTAGATATGTAAGTGGGAAGAATCTCTGCAAGCTTATTGCAGTTGGCAGCATTGTTCATACCAACAGAAAGTAGCTATTAGGAATATCAAAATACTAAATAATTAAAGTTACAATAGCTATACATACAAGATAAGCTATTTTAAAGTGCTTCAAACAATCTGCAAGCTCTCTTGCAAGATAGTTACCAGTATGTTTTTGTTTTAGTCTATATTAAAGTTATTATAAAAGAAATAAAGGTTATTCTTCTGTTTGCAATCATATTGTTCTATTTGTAGAGCAGCATGTTTACTCAATAACAGTACAGTTCATGAGTGATTATAGGGACTTTAGGGGAGTTGAACAATAGTTTTCTGAGTTTCATAGATTTCTCTATGGACTTGAGTGATTCTTTTGTCCAGATAATTGAATAGTTGTGAGAATTTGATAATGATAATGTCATAATCTCCTGGTAGTTGCTAAGTATTTGTTTGCATTCATTTTCTTTACTTTGCTTCTGCATATTCCATTTCATGTATTATATCAAATCAATTTTGGTACATGACAGCCTCAAGCTCAACCTTTAGATGGCATTGGTAGCAAACAGTGTGAATTTAATTTAATTTACAAAGTTCATTGAAGTAATTGAGAAGGGAGAATGAATGGAATGGACTTAATGGGCCTGAAGGGAAGTGAAGGAGCAGCAAGAATGCATTATATCATTAAATCAATATAACCCTTGCTTCACTTAAGTCAAAGTCTAAATTACCTACTGGATATAGATAGATATATTCAGATTGACTGTGAAACCACTGGTTACTTATCCAGATCTGATTCTAGTTGCTGGAAACAGATAGTAACTGAATTTTTGGATTTAAGTGCATTTGTGCTAGTTTCTACCCAGAGTTTATAGATGACAGGGCATTTTATAAAAACTGTTTTGAAGCCTTGTTTTATCGATTTTTATTAAGATAATTGGAAAATCTGTAGAGTACTATGATAGAATTACAGTGCCATTTTTTTTTGTATTTTTGAGTAATATACACAAGGGTTATACCTCATATAGTAGCCAAAAGTTGTAAAATTTGAAGATGAGGCTGATTGAAGGCCAGATTGCACCAGATTGGATTCATGCCTTGATGTCTTTTTTTTTTTTTTTGATACTTCCTAAATAAAAAAGGATTACATTTCTGAAGAAAAAAACAGAGCTAGATGTCTTCTGTTAAAATAAAATGGACAAAGACAAAAGATGGGTGATTTGAAGTATGATAAGCATGATTATTTGTAACTCTGCCTAAAATCACAGACTGCTAATTGCCAATGTGCAACCAAATACAGTTGCAGACAATCAAAGGCATCCAATTGGGTAACTACTGAACAAAATTTTTTTGACATAAAATAACTTCAGATTTGGACTCAGAGACCTCAAAAATGTCCAAAAAACCACTTTTTATCTTTTTCCCATGATGCTTTAGGATGGCCAAAAATTTTGGGCAAAAAAATAAGAAATTCATTCAACAAAGAATTTTTTTAAAACTCTGGATAAGCAATAGTATAAAAAGCCAGACAATTACACTCAACTTCATCAGTAATTTTAAAATTCCAACCTGCAGCTGCTCAGCTACTTACTTAGATACATTTCTACTTGGTTACATCTTGGCTAGAATATCCATTTCAGGACTTTGCATTTTAATTTCAGTATCTAGAAATAGGCTCAATAAAGTCCCAGCAAGTTGGTTATGTGGACTATGTCTGCTTTAAGACAGATATCCAAACTTGTGAGGGGCTTAGATGAAGATAGGGAGAATGGCAGGGCAATGTAAAATCACTATGTATTACACCCCTACATTCTCAAGTTTGACTCTAATGCATTGCATAAGGAGAGAGAAAATGTTCTTCTAGTTACTAGCTATATATGTATGTAGTTTCCTAAAATAATTGTCATACTATGAAACTATACTCAATGAAATATTCTCATCAGTCCCTTTACTTGTTGATTTAAAATCACACTTCAAATGATATGTATGGAAATCAGCATTGAGTTGCCAGATTGATAAAGAATGTCATATCACAGAGATCACATGTTGACAGATATATACCATGTTGGCACATGCTTAGGCATTCAATAAATGTGCTATACATTATGTGCTTCTTATCTCACTCTCCTAATGTATAATGGCATGCAAAAAGAAGACTACTGAACAGAAACTTCATTTGGTTGTTAAATTTATAAAAAAAAGCTGGCTTTTGCTCTCCAAACAATTTCATACAGGCTTACTATACTTTAAAACAAGGTTTTTGTTGAACCAGTTTTAGTAAGTGCTAGCCACAGGATTTTCAAGCCTGCCATGATCATTAACATCTGTAGCTCACTGTAATCCTTATGGAACTCTAGTCTCCAGTCCTTGATCACATGGAACTTATTGATGGTGATTGCAACAAGATCCTTTCGAAAGGATTCTCATTGAAACAGCTGCTTGAAATTCTGATTTCAGAGCAGTATTTCAGGTGAAGCATAGACTAGGCAGTATTTCCCTTTTTCTATGGCTGCAAAAACTGAAGACTCTTTATTGTCTTCATTTACAGCAGTAGTGGCTATGTAGTATTCCTGATATTCCCCAAATATTCCTTCCTCACCCAGCACTCAATTCTTATTGAAACAACAAACCTTTATGAATGTCAGTAAGTAAATTGGCTGATAGCACTACTTGGAAGCTATATTGACCTGATTCTTCTGTGATGTCTTTAGGAGTAATATAACAATAACAATCCCTCCATTTTTAGCAACTGCAACTGCAATTGCCAGCAATATGAAGACCAGTAACTTCCCTTATTTCATACTGGCAACAATTACTGCATTTTCAAAGGATTTCAGCTGCCAATCATGTAGTTCATATCCAAACAACTCATCTGATACTTTCTAATTATTTCTAGTGAAATAAATTGCCAGTCATAACCAGACCTTGTGCAGAGCTAGTATTGAAGAAGTAGTACTGCAGGATGGAGAATGTCAGGGCAATACTTAGACAAGGCCACCTAACAATAAACAGAAGACTGAGGGAGAGAATCAATGACTAGGAAAGTGGAAATCCTGAGA
>JASFCY010000022.1:0-32996 GCA_036940585.1 Cyathus olla
CCCAAGATCGTGGCTGCATTGTTGCAGAGAATAAGCCAAATAGCTATGGTGCTGGCTTTGCGCAGGCTGGAGGAGGGATATTCGCTACCCAAATTGACGAAACTGGAATCTTTGTGTGGTTCTGGAGCGTCAGTACTTTCTTAACTACTTACTTCGTCAAGTTTCGCTCACTTCTTGACATCCAGCGAGTGGATATACCTGATGACATCAAGAATGCCAACTCGAATTCGCCCATTGATGTGACGACATGGGGAAGACCCACTGCAGCATACCCTACCCATGGATGCGACATTAACGAGTTCTTCACGCCTCAGAAGATGGTCCTCCTCACAACTCTTTGTGGTGTCTGGTACGTCGAACCAGGTCTTGTTGGTACTATCCGCTAACTTTCCACTTCACAAAGGGCTGGTGCTGGCGATAATTACAGCAACACTTGCACTACTCCTACCAACTCTTGTGTAGGTTCTTTCATCCACGCCATCTTTGTTTAGGACTTACACAACTGGATAGGTTCGAGATAACGTTATTGGCCCGGGCAGTAAATTTGACCAAGCGTACTGGGAAGTGCGGTACATCCGCACTTACATCCAGGAAGGTCTTACCCCTCCTCCTCCCGCCGGTCCCGATCCTTTGCTGCCCCACACATCAACCTCATCAGAAGTTGCAGCGTCCACCTCTGTGTCTGCAACAGAGAGTAACACCAGTTCACCGTCATCTTCTGGTACTCATGCTTTATCTGGCATACCGGCTTGGGTTTCCAACACGGTCTCCCTCCTCGTCATTGTTGCATCAGCCTACGCTCTGTTGTAAATACCGCTCTTTTCATTGTATACCCAAACGTTTCATAGGCAAGTTTGTTTATTCTACCTACAACACATTAATTGCTCGAGTATTAGACTCCATATACATTCCCTTACTGAGATGTTGCCTCAACAGAGTCTGTCTATAGTTGATGTTCAAAACGACCTCTGTATCTTTAATGGGTCTTTACAACTTATCTTGGCGCCGTCAGAGCCAATAATCGCTGAAAACTGCAACGGTAAGAAATACTACATATTAGATTCTTAGAATGAGTAATTGGAGATTCCTGAAATGATCAGTATGTGCATGAAATTGTTAATATGGTATATCTGTAAGCTATATGTAATATAACGCCCAGAAAGGATAACTTGAAACACTTACAGACATGGAACTATTTATCAAAGTTTGCTCTTCACTCGTCTGCATTCACGTCCTTCCTACTCTCACTTTCCGATCGTCTACGCACTTTGCCATCCTTCAGCCCCAGCACCTTCCTTGCTCGTCGAAGATCGATGCCTTCTCTCTCACACGCGTCCCTGAATATAGGTCGGCTTAGAAGCGCCCACGCAATTCTCTCCCGCATAGTTGGCACATTTGGTGGATGTACTTCAAAATCACGTTCTCGGGCGTATCCGATAGTTGCAGTGCGTATGAGTATCCCGCTATTATCGCAATGTATCAGATGTGCTCGATGAGAGGTGAAGAAAACACGAGGACTCACGCAATCAGACCGAAGACGGGCTTGATGCCACCTGCTTCTCTCCCAGTTAGGAATTGATGACCTTCCATGTGTATTGTTTCTCGCCTTTGGGGCCTGACGCAGAGAAATCAAACGAGGTGTGATATGGCGCTTCAGCGATCTCAGGTTCCCACGGGAATGAAGGAGTCGTAGTGAGGAATGAGGCGAGGGGATGTGAGAATAGGGAAGCAACCTCTGATGAATTGAGGATGGGCTGGTTCGTTAGTTAGATGTGAAGCGCGGTGAGGATACAAGATGCCTCACCCGAAGGGCGTTGTCCAGGATGAGAACCACTACTCTGCGAATACATTTTCAGCATCAAAGGGAAGAAATGAAGCAGGGACGGAACACACGCTGTTACAATGAGTTCTGCTGCCAGGAATGGCTCTAGGATGCAAAGTAATGGCATCTTTTGTCGATCGCGGGATGGACCAATCTACTGAGCTCTTGTTAGCGCTTAGATGTATGATCAGATAGATAACTGGTCATGCGAACCTCTTCAAACGCTTCTCTGCGCTGTCATGTGTGTTAATTCACATTCATGATGGATGTCTGCAACCAAAACATGCACCGCGGTGTCTTCTAAAGACTTGTCACTGGGGTCAACCTTCCCTCCTGGAAGTGAGGTATCTCCTGCATATGTCCTCAATGCAGTGTTGTAAAGGTTAGTGGATAACCGCGTGGCTCCTACGAAAGCCATCAAACATGGATCCATGGGGCTGCTAGAAAGTGGCGGTAGGTGGTAAAATGTGCGGTATGCCAAGAATATTGTGTGGTATATTCAGCTTGGCATACTGCACATTCTTAACTAGGGCTGCCAACCGTAACCGTATAATACGGGCTATACGGTAGCCGTATTACGGTTACAGGTACCGTACTGCCCCTCAAAATTACTCTTTACGGTACGGTATACGGTACGGGTTTATACCGTCAGCTTACCGTATTATGGCGGCCGTCACTCTAAGTTAGACCGATACCCGGTCGTTCACGTGTTTCCCTGCGCACGTGGTATGAAGGCCTATGTCCTGTCGATACAACGCATCGCGTTGACTCCTGCTTTCCTCCATCGACGCTCTCCTCCAACTCTCCTATCCTCTTCATACCCCTTCCTACCCTCATCCACCCTCCATACGGGTAAATCATCGTCACCGATATTGCGCCACCTCCCAATATCCAACCATCATCCTAACAATTTCCTTTCGTGCAAACATTTCGCATACACGATTTTCAGGAAACGAAGATCTCGAGGCGAAAGCAGAAGAGTAGGAGAGTAACGCATGCGTTGCGTATTTGCGCATCGCAGCCTCGCCTGTCTCCCACGTTCCTTCTCTTCCTCCTACTGCCGCCTTCTGCCTAATTCTCTCATCTGCGAAAGCGAATACAAGATATCGAGGGGATATGAAGAGTCAACGTGTTTGGGAGTGCTGGAACGAAAGGAAAGTATACTGTATTGATCCATTCAAGGATGTTTTTTGAAATTTGAAGTTTTCAAGTTTGTCCATTCTCCACTCAGATGTTTCGTACTATAGGCTATCTATAATCCTTTTAATATAATAATATTTTAAATCTGAAAGTGTTAGATTGTGGGGGACACCTGCAGCAGAAGAAGGGAAGAGAAGGACCCCCATTTATCCCAGGTAAGGTTAGATGTTGAAAGCTGGGGTTTTGTCCGGGAAAATTTCCCATTTTTTTCCGGAAATCTGTCCGGAAAAAATCTAACCTCACTCAGGAGTGCTGATTTTGTCCGGGTTTTATGTGCTAGGCTCAAAAAATCGCCCAGAAATCCAAATTATACCTTTTTTTTTTCTTCAGATCTCGTATTTGTGAGCTTCTGACAAGCCCATCTAGCTAATTAAAACAACAGGAGTCGTAATTTGAATGTTTCATTAGTACTACAACGGAATATCGATGTAATTTAATTTAATTTAATCTTCATCCCCAGAGCCATTGCTCCCTTTTCCTTGAATTGAATGATATGATAGCAACAGCCAGCTTTTTCACCTCAGACTTGATTCTCTTGAATAAATCTAGAGCTTCTACGCTAGGCGTTGGTATCTGCAGAGGACGGGTATGTTCTAATGCTCATTGGATAGCGATGGACTGTTTTCATGTGATAAATCTGAGATATATTCTCCTGAATACTACTGACGACTTTGAAAAACAAAATGCAGACTCGGTATTCGAACTCACGAGCTCATGAATTGAAAGCCAAGTAAGTATCTCTCTTCGTCCAAACTTTTACACGATATACCATAATGTCCGGATATCTGATCTAACCTCTATAAATTTTATCGCATATGTCAGGGAAAAAAATCTAAGGTAGCCCGATTTTTGCCTTACTTATGTCTGGATTAAATCTAACCTTCGTGGTCTATGGTTGCAATTTTGTCCGGATGGACATCCAACCTTACCTGGGATAAACGGGGGTCCTGGAAGAGATGAGGGAACTTGTGCCTGAGGCGAGCCGCATATACGCAACGCGCGCGCGAGAGGCTTGTCTCGTGAAACCAAAAAAGGAAATTTTGAAATGTAACCTTGGACCCTGCGAAAGTTTTACCAGTTGGACTGGTCTAACTCTAAGTACTCTCTCAGATACGCCAGAGCTAGAGGCTCTAGCCAAACACGACAGAGTCAAACAACTCGATTGGGCGACTCGTTTGTACCTACTACTTCTTTTCGTACTCCTTTTGGTCCGTAGGTGATTGCTAACCTCGTATGGAACAGTATGACAATCTAATCAAAGATGAAGTACAACATGTTGCTTCATAAACGAGAAAATAATTTAACTTAGTAATGTACAACTCCATGAGTGTTCGACGTAGTGTAGAGCAGGTGTTCTGCCTGCAGTATGAAACAGCGCATTTTACAAGTCCGCGAATACGATTACATAATCACATGTTTGTTTCCTCAACACGTACCTTGCTCGCATGCACACCTCAACTCCTCCATTTCCCCCTCGCCGTACCTCCATCCATATTGTCCCAAGCCTACCACCAACATCTTAGAGTCCCTACTGAGGTGCATGTGATGACACCTAGTATACATCCACACCAGCAAGTCTCCAAATATCAGTAAGATTTCAACAGTCCACCACCTCTTCAACATCATCTCAACAACCTGTAGCAGTTGAGCACATTTTTTCTGGTGGGTGGGACACAATTTCTTTATACTGCTCCAACTTGAAGACAGATACAATTAAGAATCTCATGTTGGTAAAATAACATCTCTGTCTCCTGCATGCCAAGATTATAGAGCTAGACTAGATATGTAGTATTTCTTCTTACCAATTACTTCTCTTTTATATCATATTAATAAATGTGTATGCACTTGTCAACAATTACACCAAAAAATTGAAGTTATTTATTTTCCATTCTTTTCCATTCTCCCTTATAAGATTGCAACTAATAGAGTGCAAAATACATTTAAATAACTTAAATTAAAAAGCTTTGGTGAATACTGTAATATGGCCAATATGGCTGCCTGTGCAACCATACTGTACCGTATGGCCCTACAAAAATTGACTGTATGGTACAGTATACAGTACAGGTAATAGCCATATATCTACTGTCAACATGCAGCTGTATACCATATCAGTACAGTTGGCAGCCCTATTCTTAACATTGTGCAATGTTGTGCAGTACAATATTCTCTTGGCATATATTCAGCTATGCAGTACTTCTTTTAAATTCTGTAGTAAGTTTTAACAATATGTATTTTAAAAATGATAGTTCAAGTGCTTAAGGGTCTCTGGTTGCCCTAACACAGGCTTACCACCACTGCTGCTCATTTTTTTGTGTTTCTCTATCTGGATATTAATGTGTCTTTACAGTATGCACTGGAAGCTTCTGCTTGTATACTTATCTGTTGAAAAGTAGTTAGTTGGGGAAGGAAAAGATAAATAGCATGTTTTTATTTCAACTTAGCTAACTTATTGCACATGGATTTTGTGAGTAAGCATAGTGCCCAGTGCCCACTGTCAACAGCATGTTCTTGATTCCATGTTTTCTCTACCTGAGATAAGTAATGGGTAATGGGTTGTTTTTATACTGCCAGCTGGAACTTGTACAGTACCTTACTGCATACAAGTTCAATATGTAGTTGATTTTTGGCTTTAAGGGATGGTAGATTTCTGCCAAGACTGTGGTATGCCAAGTGTATGTGTAACATTTTTTGAAATGTGTGGTATGTACAGTATGTGTGGTAAATATATGGTACATTGGCAGTAGGTTACTTTCCAATGTGCAGTATATGCTTGGTATGTATGGTATATTTTCTCTATATGTATGGTACATTTATTCTATATGTATGCTATATTATACTTTACGTACTCATAAAGTATTCAAGTATATCATACATTAGTAAATATTTATTGAGTAGCAAGCCAATATCAAGTGTCTATTTGTTCTTTCAGCATGGTTGTGGCAGTCTTCTGTCATAAATTATCTATATGTTTACTTAGTGTCTGCTACTATTCCCAATTGACATTGGTAACTGGTCAGCCTTCCAAGAATCCCTAACTCTCATTGATTCCTTCAAGGAGATCTCAGATAGATTTTTCTCTCTTTTATTCTTCTCCCCCTTCTCTATTTTTGTTGTTGCTTAACTGTCAACAGAACTAGTGCATAAGGATTGGTGTACATTAAATACAGCCTCAGGCCCTCTGTGTATTGCTAGTTGGTAGCTTGGATCCCTACATATTACTTTAGATCACAGTGAAGGTTTAAAAATTCTTTAACATGATGCAAGTATAATCAGAGTTCAAAGTATTTGATATGCAGTACATATGCAGTAAAATGTATGGTAAAACACATATTGCACAGTACTGCCTTAATAATACCACTTCCTGTAGGCCCAGATTCATGCATTGAATAATGGCTGTGGCTTTGCTATATATAGTAAGATCCATGGCACTGGTAAATGATGTGCTATAATGCATCAATAATCTCTTCTAATTGCATCTATTTCACCATCTTGTGCAGTGTCAATGCATTGATACATTACAGAGTAGTTGCTCCCTAAGCTATTTTAATATAATATTAGCAAATGAGGTAAAACTGAGGAATTTATTTAATACATGAGAACTATTCAACTATGTATAAGTACAAGAAATATCTACACCATTTCCTATATCAATATCACTACTAGTATCTAAGTCAAGAAGTTCATGAAATTCCATCTCACTAAGCAATGGCATGAGTAACCTGTGGATGAATTTGCACTGATCCATATCCATACCCATTGAAACTTGTATTCATGCCTTACAGGTTGAGTTTGCTGCAGGTGCTGTATATCATGGATTATCCATGGGTTTTGTTTATATTTACCAATAATCATATATTCCCCATTCAGTAATGCTTTCTTACAGTAAAATATATTTTAGCAGCCAGTAATGTCAGTAATGAACTGAGAATGCAGAAGATGATTTTAGAATACTGTAGAACAAGTGTAAAAAGATTAAAACATATAAAACTACAAGGGGGTATTAATAGTAAGCTGGAGATATTTAAAACAAAGTAATGGCATTCAGAAGGAGTAACAATTTGAATAGTCTGAGAGTATTCAAATCATCTGGGAATGCATTAATGCACTCTCAAAAGATTTAAATGTTTGGGAATATATTAATACACTCTCAAATAATTCAAATCCTTTGGGGACACATTAACATACTCTCAGACAATTCAAATTCTTTGGGAATACACTAATGCACTCCCTACCAATTCAGATTGTTTGGAATGGTTTAAATGCTGTTTTCAGTGATTTAAACTGTTTAAAATTGCTCAGAAGTTGTTATTAAATGTTTTGAAGTATAAACTCATGTATTTCTTGTGTTTAATCTATTCTAGCATTTCAAGGTATTCAGAATTATATAAACTCATGTTCAATGATTCCAAAGTTCTCTGAGCATTAGGATTGTTTGAGTATGAGTCTAAACAATTTTAAAGGTCTTGGGCTATTTGAAATTGTTAAAACTTGTGCCTAAACAATTCTAAATGTCTCAAAGTATTCAGAACTGCTTAAACTCATATTTAAACAATTCTAAATATCTCAATGTATTCAGAATTACTTAAACTTGTGTCTAAATGATTCCAGGTGTCTCACAGCATTTATAATCATTTAATCTCATATCTAAATATTCAAAATTGTTTAAACTCATATTCAAATAATTCTAAACATCATGGAGAATTCAGAATCATTCAGAATCACATTCAAATTATTAAAACTGACTTAGAATGATTTTAAATGGTTTAAAAGAAGTTTAAAATGAATTAAAAGATAATGGGTTGGTGCAGATCATGGGCATCTGGATTTCAACCCACATCCATATTCACAGGCATCTGTATCCATGATCCATGCAGGTATGACCAACTCATGCATTTCCCTAGTGGTCACTAATCTGCCCCCCTTCATTCTCAGCCACTGAGGAAGAACACTATTGGGTCCATATCTTCCACCATATCAACTTTTCCAGCACAATCATTGGAATAATAAATCCACATGCAGTCCCTATTGTCTAATGCCAAGTATGCCACAGCAATGACTATACCACCAAATACTGCAACTATTCCAAAATCCTGGGCTGATCTAATACAGGATCCACTTATCTTACATCCAAATCTGATAAATCCCAGTCCCAGCCATCAAAAGAATATTACAACAATGAAGTAAGCTACATCTGAGGTGGCTGAGGAGATTATAAAGAACATCATGGACAGAATAGAGGAGGCTTCTCCAATCCTAAGAATAATTGCAGAAGTGGCTATGGTCATGCCTACTAACAGGTTTCTATTCCTTCTGTCTGCTATCTGATATTCAAACTTTATATCCCACTCTGTTGATATCTCTTCCAATTTATCTGCTTGCATTCAATTACTTCATATCTATACATATATTAAGAAACCTTGACTGCCTTCTAACTATCATATAAATAAATTAGTAAAATAATGCCATCTCCTCTCAACAATATTCAATATCCAACATCCCAACTACTACCTATGAAGCACTACTAAAGGTAATGGTTTGAGCCTTAAAGTCATGCTAGGTACACCCATTCTGCAATAGTGGGCCATATGGATCACTAAGGATCACAATGGAGAGTAGGCAACAATGGCAATCAAACCATATCTTTTACATTATAGATAAATCAATATATGAGATTTCTTTTACTAATTCTGCAGTTATACACACTACAGTTATAGCTAAACTCAGGAATAGAGTTAGACACATCATGGAACTTGGTGCCATTCATATATTTAAAAATGACCCTAGGGAAATAGAACATTACAGGCACCAAAATCTTCCTCCAAACCATTTCACTAACTTAGAAACACCCAAAAATAATACAGAAGTCCCAGTACAACAAATGACAATTCCTGATAACAATAATAATCCTAATAATCAAAGAAATCCCCAACAAATAAATAATACCCAAAACAAGAAAATGCTCCAGAAATTGAGAGTAGCTGTTCATATAGCATTACTCAATATGAGAGAAGGAACTTGATACTCACAACAGATAAATGGGAATATGTAAATCAACTTATATGGGATCTCTATATAGAAATACTCATCCTCCAAGAAATCCATCTGTCTAAAAGAGCTATTAAGGACCTGAACAGCTGTTATTCTAGAATTCATATTATTAATTTTCCTGACCCTATAAACCCAACAGTGAGAGGAAGCATTGCAATTGCAATTAATAAATACCTAATCCACTGTGAAAGTATACAAACTTTACCACAAGGGCAATAATTACCTCAATGATGAGAAAAAACAATAAAGTACTAAACATCTTAGCAATATATGCATCATCAGGTAATGACAAAGCTAATGCCACATTCTGGAGAGAATTAAACAATACATGTAGAAATATTAGATCCTGCCATAAAATATATATCTTGCTAGGAGACTTCAATATGACCAAATCCCCTTTAGATTGCATACCTACCCAACAGGAAAACCAAGAAGTACAAAAGATCTTTGAAGACTTTAAATCCATATATAAACTAGTTGACAGATGGAGACTAGAGCATTCAATTACCTTAAACTATACTTTTACCACCTCTAAGTCAGAACAATGAAACTTGAGATCTCAGATTGACTGAATATACATATCTAACAAGCTTCTAGATCTATCAAGAGAATGGTTTATACAAGTAACACCATTCCTAACAGACTATAAGCTAATATTAGTATAGCTAATTCCATCCAGTAATCCCATTATAGAAAAAGAAAGACAGTCACTACTGCCAAGAGTTATACAAGACAAAGAGGTGCATAAAACACTCAACCTGGGCAAAGAACTTAATGAAAAAAATAAAACAATCTGAACAACCATTACACTCAAATACCAATAATCCACAACTCCTCTGGGCAAAATTCAAGAAGGATATCCTTATCTTCCTAAATAAAATAGCAGCAAAATGAGCAACATCAGTAAATAAAACCATAAACAAATGGGAAAAACACTGGAAAAGAGTATTGGACTCTCATGATAAACTTACAATAGAAGAACTAGCCCTATAACTAGAGAATATATATAATACACTTAAATTCCTACATACCAAAAAAGCACTGTGCATGAGAGATGTTGTAGTAGCATACCATCACCTTGAAGGGAAAACAAATAGCAAGTACAACTACACAATAAAGTGAATGCAAAAACCAAGAGATACCATTATCTCTCTCCAATTCCCTAACTCTGGCAATTCTCCACAATATACATCAAACTCATTAGAGATAATAGAAATTGCAACAAATTACCACATGAAATTACAATGTGGATGATAACACAATCAACCAGATAGATAGAAAATGCAAAATAAATGAAGTCCTTGATAATCTTCTTCCTGAAATAGGTGAGCAGCTACTGGAAAACTCAGTAAACCCATAGATGAAGAAGAGGTAGTTAAGCAATAAGACAGATCCCCAATGACAAAGCACCTGGTCTTGATGGAATTCCAGTTGAAATATGGAAACAGCTCCTAGATCACTATCTGGACTCAAAAGATAATGACAATCCACTACTAAATATAGCTAATATCATAAGGGAAGTCTTTCTTGACATTAGTCTGAATGGTATACTGGAAGGCACAGACTTTGAAGGATAACTATGCCATATCCACCTTGGGCCAAACTTTCCCATTACATATTTGCATCACCTGCCACCTACCAGTACAAGAAAACAATAGGTCTACCTCTCTGCAAAAACCTATTCCTGAAAACCTGAACAAAAAATACCCAGGCCCATACATTCCCTAATACCCTATGTCACATGATCAGTACATCAAAAAGACATGATGTTAAATTTCTCCCTACAGAAATATCCCACCCACTATACCAGCAAATGCCTTTCTGGTATCATCTAGAACAATCAGAAGGGAAGAAGAAAGTCTATGGAGACCA
This sequence comes from Cyathus olla, assembly GCA_036940585.1. Lineage (NCBI taxonomy): Eukaryota > Fungi > Basidiomycota > Agaricomycetes > Agaricales > Nidulariaceae > Cyathus > Cyathus olla. The sequence continues at coordinate 10,943 of JASFCY010000022.1, forward strand.
AGGAGTACTCTGTCAAATGCATAGCCACCATTTCTGGTCTACTCAAGAATTAGCCAACCATGCCAACAAAAATAGATTGGCAAAACATTGCAACCCAGATAACTGTGAATGCAATGGGTGCTACACAGACAACCAAGTAGACTGCATAAATCCTAAACATTGCCACAATAGTGCTATGCATAAAGTAAACACATAAAAACTGGAATGGAATCCAGTGAATGGACCAAACAATCTACATCAACACCAAGAACAACAAGATATCCTGGACCAGCACAGAAAAGGATTCACCAGAACAATACAAATAAAACATCCTGAGAACCTCCTAGCACACATTCATGTATTTGCAACAATCAACAATATAATCCCACCACACCAAAGAATACAACAATCTAATACAGACTGAACCACTAAGGAAACATGCATGTACACTGACAGCTCCTGTATTGACAACAGTACTGCTAGTGTAAATGCCAGGAGCAGAATCTGGTATGGCCCTAACAATTTCTGAAATACTGCAATCCATCTCCCAGACATAATAGCATTAAACAATACCAGTAAACTAATAGCCATTCTAGTTGCTATTGGGCAGAATGGAACTGTCAGAATTGTGAAAGTTGTTAGTGACTCCCAATGTGTGATTGACACCCTAACTAAATACCTTACCAAATGGATGAACATCTATCTTATAGAAATCACAAATGCACCAATTCTTCATGAGCTGTATGCAGTATTACTAACTGCAGAAAATAATATCCTCCTACAGAAGGTTAAGAAACATAGTAGAGATGAAGAAAATGAAGGAGTGGGCAGATTAGCTGGAGAAGACTCCTACAAAACAATCTGGAACAACATTGATCTCTCAGCTGGAAATGACCTAGCAGAAATAGGAACAAAATTGTGAGAAATATCCTAATCACTACTCTATATACTCTTGAGTTGCAGAACATTGATGCAGCATATATTCCCATGAAATTTACCATATAATATACCATATTTGGTAGTACCATAATAATGTGTGCTCAAAGCCTGGGAAAATTTTACTGTATTAGGAATGGTGGGGGGTTGAATACAGTGCAGAGCCTGTATCGTAGAACAAGTATAAATTATGTTCTTTGCAATTATACATAGGGATGTATAAAAGAATTCCAGGTGTATTCAAATCCATGTTTTGACTTTTTTTCTTTTCAAGGTTAAAGCTAAATTAAAGTTAGGCATAGGAATTAGGACTGCCAACTGTACTGTAACAGGTCACAGCCATAAGGTTAAACCCATTGATAGTATGAGTGGAAGCCATATCCATACTATAAGGCCACCAAAAATATCAATGGTACAGTATGGTTGATGCCCATACTGTATATGGTTTACAGATGGTTAAGGCATGAACATATTTTATATAGTATATGTGCTTTTACAACTGTTTGTCAAAATGTAAAGGCAAGGTGAGAAATTTCTGCATGGATGGGTATTTTGAGCCATTATGGGAAGTTGTTACACAGCACTGTACAGCACAGTTGCATGTCAGATTCATCTGATTTTGGTTCTCTGCTATCTTCAATATTGATATCAATTCACCTCCCCATTGTCATCTGCATGCTTATTTGCCAATCTTTCAATATTGACTTGCCCTTTACCTTCATGAGTAGTCCTAATTTCAATTTCATACCTTTGTTTCTCTGTGTTCTCTAGTTTTTCATACTTCTTTTTCTTTCTTCTAAATATTTGTGGCCTTCTAGTAATGTTCTAGTTCATTTTCCTTTACTAGATTTGATACATCTCACCATTTACTAACTGAAATATTTTGCCTGTGACAGCACCACAAGGTTGAAATAGAAATTAATATAGTAACACCAATCTAGTATTATGTAAAGGTATTTATTCTTGTAATCTAGTTTTCTTACTCTACAAGATATACCCTTGTTACTGGGTTTTAGCTCACTATGTGCAATCACAACTTGACTTGGGAGATTGATATAATATAAATGGATGATATGTACAAACTTTAAGTGAAAATCTTCTGAAATTCAGTCTCCAATATGTCTGTATGCTCTTGTAACAATTTCAATCCAATTAAAATTTCAAAACTATGAGAAATTCATTCATGTATTATAAATTACAACATAATATTTTTTATTATCTATATACCATAGTTTATAGTGTATTACTTACAGAACATTATCAAAAAAGAATTGATTTGAAAGCTTGTCTCAATGAACCAGAATGTGAGTTTTAGATGAGGTTTGTCATGTGTGATGGTTATGTAACAAATAAGGGTGGATGACTGTATAAGCAGTTGTTGGCTTTGCAGTACAACAGCTCTAGCTATTTCTTTAATTTTTAATTTTTTTAATATTCTATGGATTAATGTGCTGCAAGTATGCATGGGAGGGCTCTAGCTATTTATTTTGTAATTTAAAATGTTGCTTAACTATTATAGCATTGTGTATGATATCACTATCTGCAACATTAACAGCAAGCAGAGGTGCAGTAACCATTGAATGTTGATATGAAAATTGTTGAGAATAGATTTTGATAAGTCCTAAATTAATATTTATATATTTGCTGAGTTCTGGGCAAGAGGAAACTCACCTTGACTCATAATTGCATGCAGCTTGCTTCCAGCTTATTCTCCAGTCACTGACCAGAACCCAAAATATATTTTAAAGCTGCCTGAAAATTTAAGAGCTGAAACATATGGAAGAGATTATGCACAGCCCACTCACCACCATGCTGGTGCTGCACTCAATATTAACAAGCATTTCAAATTTGTTTCAAACAATAATCAAACAGGACAAGTTATTAGGCATAAAAGATTAATCTACATGATGCATATACAACATAATATGAACAAAAGTAGGTTGGAAGTTAGAAGAAGATGGAAAGGATGTTCAGATGTTTGGATTACTGTACCATAATGATCAAGTGTTTGATGATTTTTTGCATGATGAGAAACTTTGCTCTGACCTGTGTTTGCTATGGAAAAAAATGTGTAACGAAAGGTCAGATCTGTTCAAAAAAAGGCTGCAAAGCAGCTGAAATTTTTGCCCTAAGCGAAAAATTTGGCCAGAAACACTGTTCAACACTCTCTGTGATGCGTGATTTTTACCCAAATCTGTTCTGTTCAAACGCCTGGTGTGACGTGTGACTGAACACTTGATCGTTATGGTAAAGTATCATTGATGTATCTTTCGACTCCGTTTACTAACCGTTTAGGACTGGGTTCCGAAGTCACATGATATAAAACACGGCCGTGCTGGTACGGATAAGACGGTTGAAACCCGTACCATACCCGTGCCGTAGGTTTCTCTCCTGAGCGTTGAACGGTACGGCAACGGGTGCTGCCGTAACCGTCCCGTACCCGTGGGTACGGGTACGGTTGGCAGCCCTAATAGGAATATATGAAATTGGCAGATTATTCAAGCTCAGCGCTCAGCGCATGTAGAAGTTTCTACACCGATCTAACCCGAATAGGCCATATAAAATCTTGTATTACCTCGCGATTCGTTCGTATACCTGAGCATAGAATGACCACTTCGTGACTACTATCGACGGGCGCTACAAAATACATATATACTTATATCTACAATCCGAATAAACCGCGAACTAAACCAAATATGCCCCGTCGCCGGTCTTTTCTCTTCAGTGATTTTTGAATAGTTTTTAGGGTGTCTTTAAGCTGTGCCAACTCTATAATACCGGGAGGTATACTTTGTATAATTTTCTCCGCAGAAGGTTTATTTAGATTCCAGGTCATATGGGGGGGGACCTTTGAACCGTGCCGTTTCTCCTTAGGCTTGGTCATGACATACACTATCCTATCAGCAATTTCTTTAGGAAAATCGTCCCGCAGTTGTCTTACGAAAGGTAAATCATGTTGGCCGTCCTCAAATAAGTAGAGAATTCCTCCGAGTTGTGCATTCCGTAGGCCTTCTATCTTCTTTCTGCGGGGACCACTGTCAGTATCTAAAATGCCTTACAGTCCAAATGCACCTACAAACTATCCATCCAGTGGACAAGATCGTCCAAAGGTTTGTAGTAGTCCTCTTCAGAGTTGAACCCCGGCGTATCGACCAGAATGACGTCTGGATGATCCGGCTCCCAAATATGGTATCTAACAGTATCATTTGCCTTCGGTATAATTGAGTGATTTACATCCATAACGCTGAGTGCGGTAAGCGTATTTATAAACTTCATCGACGTAGAAATTTAAACAAAATTCAGTTAGAAGTCTAAGCTATGACATACAGTGCTTTTTCCGACCCCCGATTGGCCTAGAACGATTATCCTATTGAATTCTCTATCAGTAGCATTCGGTCATTAATTTTATTCTACTCACAGCCTCAAAGGATTCGTCATATTGTTGCAGATTCGTAAGTCTAGTTCTAGAAGTAATAGCAATCGAATTTGTGTCACAGTTTAGGTGTATACACACGATCCACGTTGCGTGGCAGCAGGAATGGTCTGATAGCTTCAATGCTGGCATATATAAGCATCCAGAAACGTATAAAGGGTCTTTCCTCGGACCTCGGCCTCTCTTATGGATTATGTAAATCGAAGGGCATCTAACTTACAGCTGGTAGCGAATCGATGTAGAATCCCGCAGAACAAAGCACACAGCGGAGTTCCGGCTTCGTGTTACCGAGCTCCCAGGTAGGCGTCATTTTCACCCCTGTCCGTTTTGCAGCTGTGCCTAACTTACGCCCATGGCGTCATACTGGATAGTCATACCCTTACTGTTTTCAACCGTTCCTTTGAACACCCCCACTCCTTTGCACACTAGCCCTTTCCTCAACGACAAACACATTTATCTACAAGTTAAATACCTTAGTATAGTATTTTATGTGTATACTTTGACCTCCGATATTTATTTTTACTTGGTAATCTCTGTGTTTTGCTATATGTCCAATTTGGTGTGATTTCCAGAATTTTGGGATATTTTGATTATGTTGTAACTCATGTGTGTAACACTTTATACCCTAATTTTTCTGTTATTATTACTCTAATGTGCTATGACAGTCTTTCTGCGCAGCAATTTATAGAAGTCATAGTGTTGCTGTTGCCGCAATCGCCATTTCCTTCCCCGGGTTAAAAGTAGACGATCAGGCGTCACGCTATGTGACTGTTAGCTGAGTGTGAAATGCGTTGATTGTCACGCCAATGTAACTCTGTGCAAAGGAGTGGTGGGACCCTGGTTTCCCCAAAAACGAGTAAAAACCGTATAGAAATTTTATTTCTTACTCTTCTGACATGAAACTTAAGGATATGAACAATAGTATAATGGCAAACATGAAAATGTCGTTCAATTCAATTTAAATGAGCTAAAGCAGGAAAAAATGCAAAATCAAAATTCAGTGTTCAAAGGAATGGTTGAAAACAGTATTGAGGAACTACTACTCCTCGCCGGTGAATTGATGGGCCATCAGCAAAATAGTTACAAAATTGGTGGCAATAGGGATACCTTATGCCAAAGTTGATTTTGCAACAATTTTGCCACAGTTATTTCCTTATAAGGAAATAAAAATTTAACATTTTGCTAATTGTTCCAAGTTTACCTTGTTGCCACTGATTTTGCAATGATTTTGCCAATGGCCATCAAGTCACCAGCCAGAAGTGTGCAGTCTGTGATGGGCCATTTTCCTGGACCGGGTATGGTGTTCCTAAACTGCATGCTTCCCTATTTCTTCTCAGGCCTCAGCACTTCAACCTCAAGCAAAAATGCTCAGGGTCAGTTGATTCACTACATCCCATTCAGACTCAGACTGGTTGCCATGTACTGTAGACAATGTTCAAATGATCTTCAGCTGTAAGTGTACAGAATTGTGTTTATGGGGCATATTGTATGAGCAATAAAAATTTATGTAATTATTTATTACCAGTGACAGGGTAAAGGCTCAGGTGGGGCATGCAGTCCAAACAGCACATTTGGTGAATTACTGAGTTCCCTGAGTTAATTTAAGTTAAAGCAATGTATATCATTGCTTTCCTTTCCTTCAAGAATCTGATTGAGGTAATAAGGATGATTCAGTTCCAGAGATGGTTAATCATAGTAAGTGGTGTGGTGGAGATTAATGGAACACTGGTGGATAGGGATTATTTACTCATTATTTTACTTATTCCATATTTTCCGACTTATCTATCACATTTATTATATTTCTTATATTTTATATATCTATGTGGGATTCAATGCCAGCATGTTTCTATCTACCATTGCTACTTACACCTCTTAGCATTGTTGAGTGTGCATGTATTACAAGTACAATGAAAAGGCTGCAGCAAAACAAGTCACAGCCAATTAATGCCACTGGCAGCAACAACATATAGACCTGTAAGCGACAGATGACTTGTCATGGTCGAAGTCACACACTAACAGATGACGTAAGAAGAATGAGTAAAAGTCTAATATATAAACTGTCTGGAATATACAAGCTTAAGACTAAGGAGTAACTACATACTAATTACTACTTATATACTATCTTACATGTATCTACCATGAGTCAAGAGTCCATGCATTAGTCATGCATATCACTGTGCTTTACTGTGCCCACAGTTGAATGATTGTAATGAAACTGTGCCTGTAGTTGGCTGAGTAAAAGCACAGTTGCCTTGAGGTTTCTGCATGTATGTCATGTGATAAAAGTGAGTGGATCCTGACAAGACCTATAACACTTGGCCATCATCAATGCTTACCTCTGCCTCCTTGCTTGTCAACCCCTTCAATTCTCTCAAGGCAGTCAACTTCTTCAAGACTTTGTGTTCTCAAGCAGTGTCTGGGCATTCTCATCAGTGCTTGGAGACTTGGTGGAAGGATAGGGCATATGGTAGAGGGCCTGGCAGTTGTTAACATTTCATTCCTATGTGTTATCAGTTTCATGTCATTTTCAATCACTTACTCTCCTATTTCTTTTAGTTTATCCTATAATCATATCTGTCTAGAATTACTTTTCAACACTTGGCACTCTGTGGCTCCAAAGGACAAGTGGGTATTGGACTGCATGCCCCGCCACTGTCTCGAGCATACATAGGACCCCTGTTTATCCTAAGAAAAGCTATATCTCGAAAGTGGGGTTTTTGTCTGGAAAAAATCTAAGCTGGCTCAATGATGTTGATTTTGTCTGGGTTCAGCATTCTATGTTGGTTGAAGAAATGGCTTATAAATCAAAGTGTAGTCATTTTTTCCCTTCAAACATCACATTTTTGCACATTTTAAATCTGCAGTGTTAGTATTCAAGCTTTTGAGCTGGCATACCAAAGGTTTGGTATTTCTCTTCAGGCAATGCATTACTCACTATGCTAATTTTCTGGATAGCAAATCTATCTTCTAGAAACTTCATGAGATATGTCCAGGAAAATAATCCAGGATAGACCAACTTTTGCCTCATTTTTGTCTGGATTGCATCTAACTTCCATAGCTTACAGCTGCAATTTTGTCCAGATTGAGATGTAACTTTTTCTAGGATAAACAGGTGTCCTGCATACATGCTGCATGAGGGTCAACTGTTCAACTGACTTGGGGTGGGCAGCCTTTTGTCTTTGTGCCATTGCCAACTCTGTGGTTGTGTCAAGTGTGACCTGCTGTGTTATCTGTTGTCCTGAAGAGTTGTAGTATGGTGAGTTTTGCTTGGGGTTTTATTCCTTTTCTTCCCCCTTGCACATGGTCTCCATGTACATGTGTTTTGTTTTTATTTCCAATTTTCCAATTTTGTTTGAGTTCCTTTTATTAGGGTAGCTACATTCCATTGTATATGAAGAAGAGCTATGTGCCCTGGATAAATTCACTTCCTTTTCTGCTTATTTTCCATGTGCACACACTGAGTTTGGAGCTTTGAGCTGTTCAGAGAAGTCACACTAACACATAGTTTTCTCTTTTTCTTCACATGAAGTTTTTCATTATCAAGTACTCAAGACCTGTCTAAATACACTGAGTACTTTGCTTATATTTTTCTGCTGACTACTCTCTACAACAGGCATATCTGCCATTTCTGTAGGTGAGCCTAGGGAATACTTGCTATGCATAGCATAGGATTTCCTACCATATCAGTGTGAGAAGCTAGTAACTTATACACATGTTATTTAAACAATGTATAAATTGTACTGCATATAAGTCATTATATACATGTTACAATTGCTCTATGTAGGTAACTATGCCATCTGCTGTATATAGTGGTTAATCATATCAGTGAAAACAGACCAACCAGTACAGGCATATAATTTAGGTTGTTCAGTTTCTATATAGAGCTTCTCACACATTGTGATAGATTTTGATGTACTAAAAAGGAGAAGATCTGGTCTATCATACTCCTTTAATAGTTCATCAATAACTTCAGGATTAGCTTCAATAAGACAATTGCTACCACCAAAATTGGTTGCCTTAGTATAAAGATCAATGCAACAGGCACTACTTGGTAAGAGAATCCCTTTCTGCTTGTGAATCCAATGGATTTGATTTTCAATAATTATCTCATTGAGACACTCTTGAACAATATTGCCCCATAACCAGTAAGAAATGGAGCTGGAATATATGCAGTAGTAAATATGGACTTACAAGTGAATGTCATCAGCCTCAACAAAACCAGAAGCAATTTTTCCTGCTTTGTACTCATAAACAACATTTCCAAGTTCTTTCTCCCAGATTAGCCTCCAATCCCACTCATGCATGATATTATATGTGCTTTTGATGGCTTTGAATGCAGGAATGGCTGAAATTACTGCCTAGGATGAAATTTCAATGTGTATGTAATAGCAAGGTAAGATGGAAGAAGGAAATATGTACCTCATCACTGTAACAAGGGATATAAGGCATCCAAGTTCTCCTTTATCTCCTGTTACTGTTAAAGGCATATCTATAGTCATAAATTCCAGTTAGTAATTGATGTAGTAGAGCAATGTAATATTAAACAACAAACCCCCTTTTTCCTTGACAAGGTGTAGAAACAGCATTGGAGGAATCTCTTGGATGCATGCATTGGGCATGGCAAAAAGAGAAAGTTCCATGTGACTAAATTTATCAATAATTAGCTGCAACTTGTTTTGCTGCAGCCTCTTCATTGTACTTGTAATACACGCACACTCAACAATGCTAAGGGGTGTAAGTAGCAATGGTAGATAGAAACATGCTGGCATTGAATCCCACATAGATATGTAAAATATAAGAAATATAATAAATTTGATAGATAAGTCGGAAAATATGGAATAAGTAAAATGATGAGTAAATAATCCCTATCCACCAGTGTCCCATCAATCTCCACCACACCACTTACTATGATTAACCATCTCTGGAACTGAATCATCCTTATTACCTCAATCAGATTCTTGAAGGAAAGGAAAGCAATGATATACATTGCTTTGACTTAAATTAACTCAGGGAACTCAGTAATTCACCAAATGTGCTGTTTGGACTGCATGCCCCACCTGAGCCTTTACCCTGTCACTGGTAATAAATAATTACATAAATTTTTATTGCTCATACAATATGCCCCATAAACACAATTCTGTGCACTTACAGCTGAAGAGCATTTGAACATTGTCTACAGTACATGGCAACCAGTCTGAGTCTGAATGGGATGTGGTGAATCAACTGACCCTGAGCATTTGAAGCGCTGAGGCCTGAGAAGAAAGAGGGAAGCATGCGGTTTAGGAACACCGTACGCGGTTGCAAATAGGCTCTATTAAGCCGGCACACCCGCAAGCGAGTTACGCCTGCGGCGAATTTCTGAGCAAACCAAGTGGGCGTTTAGGAGACTCGGAGTTTTCGCCAAGGCCCACACGCACATACAGCCCAACAAAGACCTAAACTTACGGAATCCACTGGGAATCAGGTGGAATTAAGGTGACTTATAGTTTGGAGATTTGAAGTAGCTAATAATTCCGGTTTACACTACGCATTTCACAAAGCGATACACTATACGTTCACAAATAATTTCAACCGTTCCAATTCCTACTACATCCTGTCGGGGCGATCTCACTATATCATTTAAAAATGAGTAAGCGAAGACCCGTGGATTACTAGATTAAAATATTGAAATTACCATACCTCCACACGAAGCAACATCAGGATCTGTTTTGGGATACTTACTTTGAGCTGTTCCTCATTTTCTTTCCGTTTTTGACGCAATTCCTTGCCTGCTTCCGTCTCCGCCAAAACCTTACAGGAGTCGACCAACTCTTTCTGGATATGCAAAGCATGTGGGGATCGGGTATCGTTATTCTCTACTTTCTCCAAAATGGCGCCCGCAATCTCCCATGCAGATTTTTGGGTGTCTTCGAATCGATGAACTAATGAACCCGCTGCTATCATGTTTTTCCAATAAGTATCGCGCAGCTGCTGTTCGCGAACTTCAGCGTCATTGCGGGCGACGACACCCCATTTGGTAGACACCAGGGCGACGGAACTAAGCGCGTCATTGCCGCACAGTTTTATAAACTGTTCTAGATTCCTTCGTGTCGAGCCAAGCATACGTGTTTGTGAGATATCATGAAGATATATTACACCTCCTAATGTCATACGGTTGGAGTAGCTGTGGATTCTGAACTCAGCAGAGTAGAAGTTGATCACAAAGAAATCTCATCTACTTACGAGTGTGTTAGCCAAACGGAGATTCGTCTAAGAATCTCTGCGTTGTCGACATATTTATGTGTATCGTTGAATCCGGGAGTGTCCACAATAATAAGACGTCGATTGGTTAGAGAAGGATACCTAGGATCCTTGTCGAGGGTTACGTGAGTGTGAGTGATCACTGTGGTACAAGAGCTTAGCTCGTGTCCGACTTTAACGACGTCTCGATCTAGTAGAGTATTGACGAACTAGTAGTTTTCGTACTGTCAGCGTGGTTCCACATGGTTATAAGATAGGCGCACTGTACTTTTCCCGACTCCAGAAGGGCCCATAATTCTATGTAAATGCTAATGTGAATGGACTGCGTTATTGATCATAACCCCGCACGTACGGAATAACGATATCTGTAGGGCATCCGTCTAGCATAACAACATCTCCCCACTTCATGTCCTTTTTTCTCTTCCATATGTTCCTCTTATGAGGCATGTTGTATCTGTATGGATGGGTTGGAAGTGCGAAGGACCTGTCACCTAGCGAAGAGTACGAAATTATCAGTGACCAATGGTCGTTGGCAGTTACTTTATGCATGAAGTCGCTCAATATAAACTGGATACAAACCTAATCAAACATGGGAGATGGGAGATTAGGTCAGGATGCCCAGGTTACAGCTATTTGCAAAACGATGTAGCGTTTAAGGGGAACGCACAGCTGAATGTGGCTCCGAGCTCCATTTGGTATGCGTTCCGCTCCACGAAAGTTGTTCCGACACGATGTTGTATACTTATTCGGGAATAGTTGCTGTTATGCGTCATCTCTCTGGACCGGAAGACCCAATGCCGCGTAACTCAGCTGTGTGTGTTCACCTTGACCACTACATCGATTTGCAAATAGCTGTAAACTCCGGCCAGGCTTCAATCTCAAAACCGACAGATTGATTTCGAGCCTCGAGGCGATTGCCACAGTCAGATGGTGTCTCTTCTCGGAAGGGTAGACCGTAATTGCAGCTGTCAATTTCTAGAAATAGTAAGGGAATGCATACTGGCTTGTCAGAGGGACATTAGAGGGGAAATGCACGAAACAACGTGTTCAGTCAATGAGTATCTGAAATTCAGTTCGATCTCGTATCTTCAGATATGACATTTCCTCATTACAGATATTTACATATCGATACAGATTTGTAACATTTTTTCGATTCATCTGAGTTCCAGCTGAATATGTTCGGCAACAAGTTCCGAGCCAAGTTGCTGGGTGATCCACTTGTCAATTCCTTAAATGGGATCAAATAGGATCTGATGACAGACACCCATAACATGAGGCCCAATGCGCTCCGGAAAAGCCATGCGTGTTAGAGAAAAAGAAAGTGTTGACGAGGGGACTCAGGAAACACATGGTTGCGAACATTAATGTGGGATGGAGACCTGTGGAGCAAGTTGGGAGCAAGTTCTGCCAGTTGCAGTGCAACCAATTACCTGTTTTTTGGCTGCGGTGCTGGCGTGATCGCCGGGAAACTCAGCTGAATCGAAAAAAGTCGCAAGTCTGTATCAATATGCAAATGACTGTATGTTTGTCCATTATACCATGCGCCTAACATACAACGCCTTACAAGCGGCACTAATGACGGGAGTAATCCATAATATGCAGAGTATATACTAGTAGCACTTTCTATGCCGGCCGTCATGATCCTTGTTGACACTTATTTAACTAGTATTAATGGCTTGTGAGGATACTGTCGCAAAATCCAATTGAACTGAATCATACCCGTAATTTGTTTCGGCTTGGAAATGAGAAAAGGCGGCCAAAAAACCCTTCTTTAACTCGCTTAGAACTTGAACTAGGCACTACGAGTGTCTTAAAAATTTTGTCAAACTCATCTGAAACTTTAGCCAACGGCAACGGTATGTTTTGTACAACTTGGGAGATAATATTGTGTGCCGATGATTGGCTATCTTCGAATCGCGAAACCCTTGCACCTCTTTCCAGCATTACGCGCCAGCTATTTCTCCGAAGCTCTTCCTCGCGGTTGCGCTTGACCTGAGCTGTAGATGAATCAGCTGAATTGCAATCTGTTGCAACGAAATGAAGATTTTCGACAAGTGGAGGAAGCTTGAAATTTTCTGGTGTAATAAAGCTGTCTCCTTGGGCAACGTTTCGCGCCTGGCTGATGTCGTAAAGGTATATTATACCGGAAAACTTCATCGAACGGCTGTAGAAATAATAAAGTTAGAGAAATTAGTTGATATTTAAAACTAACTTACTTTAAACCGGCCATCTTTAACCACCCTCTGATCTTCTCAAGTATTTGCACCTCTTCATCGTAGGTATCATTGAATCCCGGAGTATCAACCAGAATCACCCTTTGTGAAGGGCTATCGGGTATAGGAAAAAGAATACAGAAATCCTTCACATCCTTTGTACAAGAATGAAGGCCAGGTCCGACTTCACTGACAACTCTTCCGACAGCTTGGTTGATAAACTACCAGAGAATGGTGTCATTTAGGAAGAAATAACGGCAATTACTTCAACGTACTGTACTTTTTCCAGCTCCAGTTTGTCCCAGTAGTCTAGTAACCTGTAGTTAGGAAAGAAGGAATAAGACGTAGATATGACATACAATATCACTAAATCAGACTCGGTATAGTCGGAATCCGCCATATAATGCGTAAGGAGGATACCAAGTGTAACAACCCAAGTGAAAATGCACGCAATCGTAAGTTAACGTGTAAGCTTTATAATGTTAGAGTGATTTAAATCGGTTTTGATTCTGTCAAAATTCTGCTAGATACCGTGGGGAACTGGGTCGTGGGGCCACGTTTCTCCAAAATCTGAGAAGCGATTCGCCAAAATCACTAGAACGGAACTTAAATCATTTTTGTACTCGTGTCAGGGGGCTGGCTCCAACATACATGAGTTCATAATGGTTACTACATTAAGCACTTATCTGAGATCTAATGTGGATTACACGACGAACCTACTGCTGCCCTTTGCCCAACCTTTGCTTCTCCGTTTCGAGTTGGTTTTGAGCCCCTTGATAAATCTCGAGAAGCTGAAAAGGTACGGTATTTTTTCCCCTTAGTTATGGGGTATCGCTGGATTATGGGTAATACTACCATTTTCCCCACCTACCAAGTAAAAGTTAAGGGATGTTAGTCATTGTGTAAGATAGGACAGGCTCGACTGTATTGTGCCGATTTCGTCGTCGATCATTTGGTGTGGAAAGTTAAGCCGCCTTCGAAGCCTCTTACACAGCATGTATCACACGTGTCATTTAGCGCCCAACTGTAATATGGTTCATCCATCCCCATTGTTTGCCAAGGTTTCTCTCAGTCTGTACCCAGCACCCCATAAACGCGCATAACGTGGAGTGTTTCATAGTTCGTGACGTTACTATCTCTTGTTACTAATTTTTCCACGTGCCGTGACATCGTCATCGACCTCGTTCGCTACATAATTGTGCTTGAGCGCTTGTGTTCACTGTACTTGCACTACACAGGTGACAGCACTACATTTCCCCGTATGGACTATTGCTATTCTTTGTTTTATAATGTTCTATGGCGTGTAGGCAAGTCTACAACACTGTATGCATTATTATTACTTACCTGCTTACTTGAATCTATTGAATGCTACCTAGCATAGTAAATTTATGTGGTAAACTGTATAGGACCTGTTCTTAGTACCAGTACAACAGCACATCCACTGGTAGTACTACTAAGTACTTTGCCGTCATGTAAATAGTTCGTACACTGGCAGTACGGGCAATTTCATTGCATTCTCATTGCTATTGAAGATACTTAGATAATTGTATAAAAATGCTTTTAGAAACAAGTCGAGTCGATATGTGTTTCACTGAACGGGCTAGATCGATGTTTCAATTTCATATCACAGGAGATGTTCACAAACGTTGTTGTTCAGACGTACATTCAAATAGAGGACATACACAGAAGATATCTCACATCCAGTGAGGGAAGCTTGGCCCCAGTGACAAGTCTTTAGAAGACACTGCAATGTGTGTTTTGTTGTAGACATACTGTGAATTGACATATATGGCGCTTAGTTCCCTGGCAGATCGGTCTATCCCGCGATCGACAAAACGAACCAGCTTATCCCCAATTCATCAGAGGTTGCTTCCCTAGTCTCACATTCCCTCGCCTCGTCCCTCACCACGACTCCTCCCTTCGGAAAAAATTATAAGACAGCGTTGAAGTATCATACCACACCTCGTGTGATTTCTCTGCTTCAGGTCCAAAGGGCCAGAAACAATATACAGTCAAACTTGTCATAACCCATAATCACAAGTGTCCAGATCTTTCTGAGATTTTCTTTGCGTTCTGGTTTTTAAGTTAGTAAATGTCAGCTATTTTGTGGACTAAGAATTTCATGTAGTTCTAAAAAACTACTAAAGATTTGGGATGAAAACTGTCGAAAAAACCCTATGGGTTATGACAAGTTCGACTGTACATGAAAGGTACCGTATCGATTCCTAGCTCGGGTGGATGCTGTTGTCTCCCCTTCCAAATAACTCGACATCAAGCTCCTGAAGTCCCCTCCGATTCGTGCGTAATAATATTTGCAATCGTTCTTCAGATGAAAGTTGAAACGTGGATTCCACCTGGAATTCAAGTGAAAGGCTGGAAGGCTGGCTGGGGTGTGTAAATAAAGAGCTTAATATATATATCTTCTACATACGATTTCAAAAAACATGATTTATACTTGTTCCACCATACAGGCTCCACTTCGTATCCGAGCCTTGGTATTGTCAATGAAAATTCGTGTTTTCTGTTTGTGAATAGAAGAGTGCGAAGGTTAGGATATAGTTAGATATTGATAATCGGATTGCTATAACTGAACTGTGAACAGTGCCATTCCCAGAGAAGGTTGGATGTTATTAGTAATAATCGTAGTTGAACCTCTGCATTGATTTGACATCGACTTCATACGATATATTTACGTTTTTTCTTAGGCGGAGAAAGGATGGAAAATAGTTAAGAAGCGAATCATGCAAGGTCAAGCATGGCCGAGCATGGTACATGAGGAAGAGTGGGAGGGTTTCGAAGAGCTTGTCCACACGGTTGTACGCGTGTAGTGTGTATGTTTCTTCAGAAGCTTCAACTTTCATTTTACAGCTGTTTTCATAATTACAGCGCTTTGCATACCGATATAGCACCATGATTTTTTCAGCATACATCTGAGTTTCTCGGCAGCGAATTCTGAGCCAAGTAGTTGGTCAAACTAGTATAAAATTGGAAAACTTCGACGTTATTATCACAGCGTTGCTGGCGCCTACATCTAGCATTGATGGCCGCTCCAACACAGACATATTGCTGAGAAACCGGGGCGCTATATCGATACGCAAAGCGAGTATGTAGTCCCCTGTTATATCTCGATTAGAATTTGACAGGTTCGCACGGGTTTGATCAAACCAGGTCGTCCGAACAGGGCACGTTATTTAAGTTTAGAGCACGTGATACGCGTGCTTCATGCGTTCCAAGCGCGTCTTGTAATTGAGTCAAAATTGAGTGCGTGTATATCCCACTAGATGTGTCCTCCAGGCACGAAAAAATATACTCTCTCCCCGCCCCTAACTAACCCAAACCTGACTCGAACCCCTGGCCCAAGCCTCTAACCCGAACCTCAACTGTTTGTGCCCGAATAGGGCTGCCAACCGTAACCGTATAATACGGCTATACGGCACCCGTCACATCAGTAAATCGGCGAAAAAATGATATAGCCTTACGCTTCTCACGAGTCGAATTCAAGATTAGTTTAGATCATAAGCAGTTATAAGCAGATATAACCCAGCATTTACATCATATAAAAATTGTAAGCACATCATGATATCCCACTTAATGCCTGAGTACACCACGACCATCATATAAAAATTATAGTTAGTTATACCTTCATGGGCACATTATTTCTGTGTAATGAGCAAATTGTAAAGCTTGTATGATATTGTACAAAATCATCAATTTACAGATTGTTAAATTTTCCACAACTCCTCACACTTAATAAACCTTGATTTCGCTTCAAGCTTCAAAAACGACATAAAATAAACTAATACTACATTCTCACAGAGAAGAACACAGAAGTTCCTATCTTCTGTCTGCTATGGGGAAGTTATGGGACTGGGGACATGGTGGCAGGATGCTACTGGGGTCCCAGAACTCAGATCAGATTAGTACCTGTTAGTATTCAGTTGCAAGGCCACAAGTTCAAAAATACTGAGTCCTTGCTTGGAAGTTGTCCAGACACAAGCTCGAACCATGGCCCATAAAATGCGGATTTAATCATTTCGACATTTTTTGACAGTGTAGCTATGGTCTGGATCGAATCTGGAGGAGTTATCATGAAGGACATTATGACCCGACTCGGATCTCTATATGTGTATTTAAATGGTACCTTGATTATAATGTCTCAACTTCCAAATGTTCATCTCTATCCCATTCTCCTCCCCCCTCTGTAGAGTCAGACTGCTGCTTGAAGGTTTCTTGTCAAAGAAATGCAAGCTGTTAAACATCTGTCTAACTTATCCTGGGTCCTAGTGAAGTAGCCTCAAGAGTAAACATTGGGGTAAACTAACTTGTATTGCAAAAATGTATGTAGGCAACTTAAGTAGGTACGAGTGGTGGGAAAATATAAAGAATGTGGTAAGGAAATGAGGAACATGACAAAAGCACAATTTAATGATTTCAGCAGTGCAGGTGGAATGCATGCTCTACACCTCTTTCCTGTCTCCTCATCCCTTGTCTTTTCTTCATCTAAGTTGTATCTTAACATTCAAGAGTTGTGTGGCGTGATCATATAAATATTATTGTAAGTATACAAGGTAAAGAAATCATCTATCTCAAGTTAACTGTCTAAGTTTCTTTGGCATAGTAGATATTGAGAGTGCCTCATATATGTGCCTGTAGTTAATTCATTGTGCTCGGTTCTAATATTTAAATAGTCTACTGTAGTGTACAGAATGACTGTTTAGTTCCTATATAAAGTAATACATTGTGCCATTTAGATTCCTCTCTGTGTATGAATGAGAATAAATTTTAGGGTGCTAATAACCAAAATGTATTTCTTCACAGTTGGAAAGCATTGTATAACTGTGCAGCCTGCATAGCACCAAATTGTAAGTCTACTAAAATCTCACACCTATCACACCAAGTTAACATAACCTTGGAATGGTCTCATGCTAAATGGCCATGATGATTGAAATATTATAAGTTGTGATCAGAATTATGAATTTTGGTATGGCCATGTTATCCATTATTTAGCAGTATAATGAGGTTTCAAGATTTGGAACAGATTGTACCATGTACATCAAATCATACCACATGATAATGTCTCGTGATATTTTCCCAGATTTAGCGATGCATACAGTATGGTTGACAGTATGGGAATGAGCCATCGAGTACCATATTCAGACAGCCATAACGGCCGTGATACAGCCCATACATGAGAAATTCACGTGCTTTGTGCTGGATGAGTGTATACAGCATAATATCTGTCCTTAGCATGTGTAGGGATCTGCATGGGTACAGGTTGGTGCTGGGATACCCATGTACCCACCACTATAAATCAATACTTTAAAACAATTTAAACTATCTCAAAGTGTTTGTAAATGATTTAAAGAGACATTAATTTACTTATATTGATTCAAGAAGAATTAGAATCACCAGAATTTGTATTCAAATGATTCTAAATGTTCTGAGCTGGATTAAAATGATTTTAATATGAATTAATTCAATTCAGGGTGCTCTGATGTTATTAGAATCATTTGAATTCATATTCTAACAATTCTAAACATTCTGAAGCAATTGGGGTGGTCTGAATACAAATCCAACTGACTCAGAATGTTCTGAAATAATTAGAATCCTTTGAATTTATATTCAAATGATTCCAAATGTTCTGAAGTGAATATAATTGTCTAACTATGAATCCAAATGACTCAGAATGTTCTGAGAAAATTTGAATTGTTTAAATTCATATTCTAATTGTTCCAAATAATCTGAGGTAATTGGAAATGTCTTAATTTCCATCTGAGTGATTCTGGTGTTGAGCAGCATGGACTGCACAGTGGCAGTGGCTAGCAGGCATTCTCACCTGTCAGGATGGTTGAGTAGAGGTTTAGAGTAACACAGGTAAGGATAAGACCTTGTTATTCTACAGAGGAATACGTAGGGTTTATATACTCTACAGAGAAGCTAAATATACTGTGCGATAGAGTGCTGTGTGGATAGCATACATACATATAAGGTAGGAGGTATACATAGAGCTGTTAAAGAGCTGTTAATAGCTGTTAACTGGGATACATAGGATGTGCTATCTACTTAGGGCCATAGAGGCTGATCTAATCTAAAGTGTGATAAAATAAGATGTCAAGAGATAAGATATCATCTCAACATGTGAATGTTCTGAGATACCTGTAATCATTTGAATTTATATTCATGCTATTTAAAATGCTCTTAGATGATTAAAATCATTTGAACACAAATTCAAACAATTCCAAAGGTTATAAGAAGATTAAAATCTTTTCAATATGATTCAAATGATTCTAAACATTCTGAGATAACTAGAACCATTTGGAATGAAGTTGGTTGATTTGAAATAATCCCACTTAGAGCTTTGGGTTGCTTATGAAAAAATCTGAACTGTTAGAATTATTCCAAAGTATTTAAAAATGCTTTGGAAATGCTACAATCATCCTAAAAGATATGTGAATACTGTAACAAGTACTCTTATCTAAATTTGGAAAATATCAACTATAAGACAGCTGATTCAGCTGTTTTTGACAGGTAGTATACCATCAAGCCTCCTAAAAATGACCTTTATGGTATGGTTATGGTAAGAAAAACACCAATATAGGTGCCATCATTGTATGGCCATTATCTGTAATAGTATGATTGGCAGCCCTATGCCTGAAGAATGCAAATTGGGTGCAAAACTTTTCTAATCCAAACCTAATGTAAGCATGCTCCTCTAATCATACTTATGACATATGCCTTGTGGATGCCAAGGCAATCCACCAATACTACCAAGCACCAACAATCTCTCACTGTTGTTGATGATTCCTTCAGCACTCTCAATTAACTCTAATTACACCCTTCCAAGAGGATATACTTTTCCTTCTACTGGCTTTCCTTTTTCCCATCTCTCTTCTCTTTATAAACTAGCTCCCCATGATCTTCATTGCCTAGTCTTACATTTGGCAATGAAGGTGCATAGTATATTTATTCATATGTATTCTAGAGTCTTACATTTGGCAATGAAGATAACTTAGTCCTGTCATTTCTGTCCTACCTAACAGCCTTTCATCTAGCTTATTAACTTTTGGCTTACTTTGTCCTAGCTACACACCATATTTTGCAGCATTGGTGTGCCTTCAGGTATGGAAGGTGGCAAGTACAGACAGGTTAAACAAGCTACCAACACACTTACAATGAACTGGATGCAAAAGTGAGTGAATGGTGCATATGAAGGGAGAACTATACCTTTTTCAGCTTATCATGGAGTGGGGCAATCCCTATGAAAAGTTGTAGACACTGACTAAGTGTACAGCCACAAAAAAAGTGTGAAATTGAGCTTGTGAAGTATAAATCCCTTTGTTGATGAGCTGAATTGGCTTATTTACTTCTTGTTGAGATGCTAGCTGTTTCTTATGTACCATAAAGTCCAGTAGCACTTTCTCAAGTCTGTATGCTCCTTTTGGAGCTTTTGCCTGGATTTCTCAATGGTATGAGACTAAGTTGGAGATCTTGAATGGTAAGTCCACAACTTTCTCCATATTCCAGAAGCTCATTTATTTTCTGGTCCATGTCATATCTCTATTGATTTGCCATAAGTTTAACCTGTGCTATCTTCACTTGGTATGAATGGTTCACATTTTTCAGCCTATAGTTTCTCCTCCTTTCATTCCAGTATTTCTTCACCAATACTCCTCCCCCTTTTCTTCAAACATGATAACTCTGTTTCTAGTTTTTTTATAACTATCAGCAGTAGAAATTGAACTTTGAGGTGAATTTCCAGTGTATTTGCATACAAGAGCTTCATAAGCTTTATCCAGATTTGATAGCTGACTTTTGGATTTTCCACTTGCTATTCATTAGCATGATCAAGCCATATTGTGGTAGGAATATTTAAAATATGTCATGTCTGGTATTTTATTCACAGTTAATAATGATAGCTCTGGAGTTATGAAAGTAAACTTAGTGAGAAACAAGACTTTATGAACAATGTGTAAGCAATAGATGACTTGTCATGGTCAAAGTCACACACTAACAAATGACAGAGAAGTAGTGAGTAAATATATATAAACCATCTGAAATATACAAGCTTTAAAACTAAGGAGTAAGCTATGTACTAGTTACTACTTATATACTAATCTACATGTATCTACCATGAGTTGAGAGTCCATGTGTAAGTCATGTGTATCACTGTGCTTTCCTGTGTGCACAGTCATATGATCATAATGAAACTGTGCCCATAGTTTGCTGAGTTGCCTTGAGGGTTCTGCATGTGTATCATGTGATGAAGAGCAAGTAAGTGGATCCTAACATTACCCCTCCTTTAAGAATTGTGTCCTCACAATGTATTTATCTGGTGTAAGTGACAGATGACTTGTCACAGTTGAAGTCACACACTAACAGATGATGAAGAAGAGATGAGTTATAAGAACTGATATATAAACCTGTCTGGAATATACAAGCTTAAGACTAAGGAGTAACTATGTATTAGTTGCTACTTATATACTATTCTACTTGTATTTACCCTTAGCCCAAGTCCATGCATAAGTTGTATGTATTACTGTGCTTTACTGTGCATATAGTTATATGATTATAATGAAACTGCATCTGTAGCTTACTGAGTAAATGAATAGTCACCTTGAGGGTTCTGTATGTGTGTCATGTGATTAGTCACATGTTTGTGTCACATAATGAGAAGTGTGTGGATCCTGACATCTGGAATGCTTCTTGTGTATCTTGTATTGTTTGTTGTCTAATCTGCATCTGGAATGATAGGAGTTTAACATATCTGTAGGTGATGATGAGGATTAATAATAAAATAAACATGGGTATTTCCGATAATAGATTGAGTGATTCAAAGGAAGGAATGTTTGTTTGATTCAGTTGAGAAGATTGATTCTGTATAAATAGTCTTTAATTGGATCTTGGATCTTTGGGTTTTGGCATATCTGGGTTTTCTCAATGAAATTTATTAATCAGCCTCTTGGCATTTCCCAAGTTTCAGTGATCCATCTATGTATCATGTTTGTGTGAGTATCCTTTCCATTTGACACAATACATAATCTTTCAATATCTCCATTTAGATTCTAGAATTTCTTTGATTTCATATTGGTTCTGATTATCTACCAATACTGCTGGTGGTGGGATGGGTTTCTTCTGACTTGGGTATTTAGGGGTGGTGTATTTTGTGAGGAGCTATGTGTCAGGGCAACACTTAGACAAGGCCACCTAACAATAAACAGAAGACTTATGGGTGAGAATCAATGACTAGGAGAAG
>JASFCY010000023.1:0-18553 GCA_036940585.1 Cyathus olla
CGGGATCCCCACTCACATTCGATCTTTCACCTAAACAATATTTCAGCTTCTACAAATATTATAATAAAAAGGCAACAATGCATTCGAAATCAAAGGCATCAATTCCCTTGCGTTGCATAATACAAGAATCAAAGCGATGGGCTGTCGACAAGATGCCGAAAGTTACCATCAATCATATTATTGCAGTCTCCAGATTTTTAGAACAGGTATCTTGCGATGAAAACAAAAATATCATCAATTTCGAGTTATCCGTGGAACAAGTTCAAATTGTACCACGATCAAATTTTTCGACTTTTTTACCCAATTCAAAAACTTCACGTTTGTATTCATACATTATAACTTCCCAGTAATCGCACTAATAATCATCATTTAGTTATAAAATTGAATCCTACTGTGAAAACAAAAGGACTTCAATTTCACTTCAATGATGACAATACTCCGAGTCCTTTAAAAACGTTTAAACACTGATGTTGGTCAAGATGGTGGAACAGTTTCAACGTCCACAGGTTCACACCATACAACGAGAAGTACTACTTCTGCTCAAAGGGTTGATTACAACGATGTGACAGGGGGTCACTAATAAATTAACTTATTCTATAATTTATAACACGTTCGACAACTGTTAGAAATAAATGTGTTTATTATAATGCGAACCCTTTTTTCCAAACAAATCATACCTACATCATACTTCTAACTGACAACTCATCAGCCTGTGTGGTAGGTTAACCCGCCACCTAATCTAGCAAACACCCGTGCTTGCTAGTCATCTCTAATTCTTCCTTCTTTCCTAAACCCTCCATGAAGTTAAGTTGATAATTACCGTGTTTGTGTGAAAAATTTATTATTTGTAAAGCCTTTTCCATCAACTTTGGACTGATATAGTTCAGCCTGAATGTTATGGTCTCCTCAGCAGAGGAAAATACCTGCTGACTTGGGACTGCAGATCCTTGGATTGCGAGAATGTCAAGCACAAGCCGGAATATTGTTGGGTAGCGGAGCCAATTTTTCTGGAAATAAGTGTTTAGTATTTTGCTTGCAGCATGTATTTACCAGGCACATGAAACTATTGGTTACTTGACTTAAGAGTACGTAAATTGATGCAATGTTGTTGGAGCAAGCAAACAAAAGATTATGCATACACAGATTCCTTCAACTGGAATATCTTGAAAAACTCAAGTTTGAGAAATGGGATATATAACAGAATCAGCTAAGTAAGTAATAACTATTGATAAACTGCAAATAAACAAACTTATATGATATGTTCTAAGTACAACTACAAGTCAACTTCCGGCTTTCTGCGGCTCGAGCCCTAGCTAGCCGGCTCCTGATAGAGCCGCTCAAAAATAAGCCGTAGCCATTTCATGGGCTCGGCTCGGACAATTCTCGGTTCGGCTCTTCCGGCTAGCGGCTTTGAGCTGAGCTGCGGCAACATTAATTATGATGACGTTTCTATGACACAAAGCTAGTCCCTTGCAGCTCCGACCTTGCTCCTCCTCGTCAAGCTTGACAGTGTTGACAGCTGTTAATAACGACAAACGGTTAGCATCGAGTTCAATAAAGCCCCAAGAAGACCCTACTGTACATACCGTGAAGACTAAAAGGACCGCCCTCGCTCTTCTTTAACTCTTAAGATCTTTCCCTATCGTTTACATTCTACTGAAAATGGCGAACCAGCATGAATTTGACTCTGAAGACCAAGGTGGACCTAATCATTCACTTCTCGATGCAGAGCAAAGGGTTCAGCGCAGGGTCAAAAGCATCTGGACCGGCTTTGTTGACTTTGCACTGAGAGATAATGTTCTCGAGGTTGCTGTTGGCTTGATGTAAGTCAATCCATCTTGTCTGTATTTAACAGCACATATTAAACCAATGCTATTAGAATTGCCTCGGCATTCACTAAAGTTGTTAACTCTTTAGTTTCTGACCTCATTCTACCTCCGCTGTCACTTCTTCCATTTGTTTCTAAGAATATCGAAGAAAAATTTCTCGTTCTCAAGAAGGGCCCTCAGTTTTCTAAATTGCATGGATACAATACTCGTGCCCAAGCCTTGGAGGATGGAGCGGTGATCATGACTTATGGGTTTGTCCTACTTCGTCTTGTTCTCTGAAAGATGGTATTGATCTGAATTCTATTTCTACAGGGCTTTCATTGATCAGCTAACGACATTCATCGGAATGGGCCTTGTTCTCTATGGACTTGCTAATCTGTACGGTTTCTTCACCAAGGATTCCATCATTCGTCATACGAGGCGATGCCCCTTCTGTAGGAAGGAGATCAGTGCAAAGGTACTTATATATATCTTTTTAGAGTATCCTACATACTTATGGCAACGATCCGCAGGCAAAGCGCTGTCCAATGTGTACTTCTTGGCTTGATGGTAGAGAGGATAGGGAATCTAGTAGTTTGTAATGTATTTTTAAACTGTATTAATGAATTGCTGACATACTTGGATCATCACATATGCGGAATTCCTATATCATCGTTATGCATTCACGAAGGAAGCACGCCCAAAATATGTACGAATGGACTATTCCCGAAGTTTCAAATATACAATCGATCGTAGGCAATCATAATTTCATAAGAATGAATAGTTGCTACGAGCATTAAGAAAAGTCAACAGGCAGGTCCGGTTATGCCTTTCCGATTATAACTTTCCGAATGCTTTCCGAGGAACATCGGTATACGTCTGCAGTGTGCGAGAGTGCGCGGCCGGTTTTAAAACGCCTTCCGACCCTGGATGATCAACTGGTGAAGTTCGAACGTTCACCAAGCACAGCGATCACGGACACGAGTTTGGTCCGGCAGCTGCTACTCAGCAGGCGACCTTGGGATGTTATCTAAGTCTTGGCATGTCATGCACAGTTCCTCACATATCCTTTTCCGGCATTCGTTTCTCAATGGATGCCCTCAAAATTCAATGGACCCCCGGTTCAACTTCGAGGGCTCGTACATCAGCTCCATATACTTGTAAGTAGTACCTTGCATGAATCAGAGTAAGGTTGAATATACTATACCGGTTTTATTCCGCAGGTTTTCCAAAAGTGTAAGTGAGTCTGATTCGGGGCTGATCGAAAGCTATGTAATTGGAGTCATTTTTAGAGAGATTAGAGGGCAGCGAGCGTTTGTGCGGCTTATTGTAGTACATATCCAGTGCCCAGCGGGCTGCCAAGGGGTGGGAAAGCCAACAACACAACACTAATTCGTTATGTTCATCGTACCCTCTCTTACCCTCTCCCAGTCTCAGCTCAATCCTTTCTTCTCAGTGTTTAGGTACTCGATACTCAAGGTTTCAACGTTTAACAATCGAACATTTGTCAACCCTTTACCCCAGTCAGTCAGACTCAAGGTCAGACTTCGGTCTTTTTATTCTTTCATACTTGAACACCGGTTAAGTACCGGCGGGCCTGGGATCAGCTGTACTTGTACCTTAATGGTACCTGGCTAAAGATACACTTACTATCCATGATCAAATGATGAACATCGTGTTAGACTGTAAGTTCGTTTTAAAACCTGTCGATTGTGCATAGAGCTAATATGTTTTGAATATGTTGCTTTAGGGCACTCACGAGACAATGATAATGTGTTACTAGACCAATATCCATGGGTTTCAATGGTTCAATTGGGATTTGGACGAAAGCCAAGCCCAGCCGCACTAGTTGCGCACTACATTGAAATGTCAGTGTTTGTCTATTTATAGCATATATACCTAAACAAACCCTCTTCAGGATCATGCTAGGTACGGATTTCAAATTGCAATATATGTAGGATGAGGCTGTCATCCTCGAGACGGGTTATCTGCCCTGTTTAGCACCCACTTTGACGAACGCTTCATGATTACCTCATTCTCAATTTTCGTCGCTTCGACTCTCCCAGTGCGCGACAATGCAGTCAAGAACGTCATTTTCCATGTTTCGACTATTCTACTACAGGTGGCCATAACAAAGTTCTTCGCATTTCTGGCGCTTCATTCCAATGCCTATACGCCATATTTGATGTTTTCCGAGAACATATTCAAGAAGTTCGTTTTTGCAACCACCCACAAGCTTCGTCCTCAGGCGATGCTTGTCCTCGTGTTCGCTTTGGTGTTTAGCGCCTCTAATCTTTACGACACATTACTTTGGGCATTGGACTCTCCTGGATACGTTACTCATTCTTCAACGACTACAGCGGCGTCCGTTTCCAACGAGCTGCTATCGAATCCCTCTTATATCGCTATCATTTCCAACCCCACCCGAAATACGAGCGACATCGACGTCAACCAGGCCCTCACGGGAAACCTCTACAAGCCAGGATTTAACTTCACATTTCCCGAAGTGCATCTCCCCCCACGCAATCCTATTTTTACGTCGAACCAGTCTTTCAGCGTCACAGGTCCTCGCATTTGGTTGGATGATGAAGGTCTATCCGTTTCTATTGACCAATTTCAGGAGGCGACCACACAATTTGATTGCGTTCCTGTCGTCGCTGGGGAATCTGGTGGTCGGATGTGGGTTTGGAGATGTACTTTTCCCAACCATGAGTCGCTCGAAATGTTAAACCAATTATATGGACAACCATTGGTTTGGTGGGACAACCAGGAGGGAATATTGGAATCGGAATACGTTATAATGAATAGGAAGGACAATCCATGGCAGTCGTTAGGAACTGGGGGTGATACAGCGGTTATGAAGCAGGTTTTTACCGTGACGAAGGGCCGGTACAGACATACATTCCTGGAAACTGTGGTCAAGATATCCATGCTCTCTGCTAACCCACCGAGGCTGGACGATGGAGAAATTACGGAGCTGATCAGGCGAACTTGGTCCCCCGATCCTACGCAGCCAATCGATAATGCGACACAATCACTCGCAAATTTCGTTATAGCTGCTCAAGCTAATGGGACAAGCACGACTATGGGACTATATGTAGAGCAGCCAGAAACGGCTTCTGTCTCTGCGAGTAGTATCGAGCTAATGAACCCGACCGGCAGCTTTGCAGGGAACATAACTGATGTTCCCCTCTACGCACTACTTCGTATTTCCTCCACGAACATCACTTACATTCGTTCGGAGGTACTTGCCGAACCTGTTCAGCCACTGGAACCATGTCAATATTTCTACACGAACCTTGCATACGGAGGCAAGGCTACTAAGACTACGTGCTATAAGAGTATCCAGTCAAACCAGACGGGTGCACGTTTTCTAGGACAGTTGGACTCGTCTGCAGTTGCGATTCTTACCGATATCATTGGAGATGGAAGTCAGTCAACTAACACTGCAGCGTTTAATGAAAGCGGCTGGCTTTGGTATAGTCTTAACCAGAATCGCATCGACGACCTTCTTTTGTCACGAGGTATTAGTGTTGGCGGTAACCCATCGACGGTGGATATCGAAGTGAAGACCAGCGTTCCCGCCATATCGTACCTTCAGCTTTTCCTTGTTCTTCTTCCGCTTTTACTGGCAATTATCACACTTGCTATGATGCTGAAGGACCACGGAGGCTACTACAGCAGCTCGTTTTTTTCTGCCGTCTCTGCAACAACTCACATCAATACAGATTCATGTAGAAAAATTCCTTTGATGGCTGCGCCGCCAGATATTCAGCTAAAGTATGCTGGCGAACATGTCGTTTTACAGACAAGAAATGGGGGTACCGTAGGGCTTTTTGCTAATGGAGAAATATCTCCTTATTCTACATCGTCTGAACCTCTTCTTAGCAGCAAAGAGGCTTGAATTCTTAGCCATGCTTCTTAAATTCTGTACTCATAGGGAGCGATTGTATACAACTAGCACAGTACTATAACGTTCATTTACCGTGAATTTAATGGGTTTCTAGGTATAATCACTTAGTAACAAAGGCTTCAGAAAGATACATCGCCTCATTCAGTTTTACAGCAGCTACATGGTCCATTACCGGTACCGAGTATTATTCACCATATTACATACTATGTGTGGTGACTAGTCCGGGACTACAATCAGCCTAGATGAGGCTTTATCTAAATGCCTAGGCCATTTTGTTGACACGTAGCTCCTTGTCCAAGCAACTGTACAAAGTTGGCGGCATTAACTAACGTTAACCCAGCGGGCAAGGGAATAGGGACAGGAGGAACTGCTCCGCCTGAACAATCGGGGTTTCTAAATATTGTTGTTAGTAAGGACGTCAATATAATTAGGAAATCTTTCGAATATACGAACGGGTTGTTATAGCAAGTTACAGACTTGCAGAACACTGCCATCTCAGCTAAATTTCCATTGATCTCGTACGGATAGCACTGATTATATTTGAATGTAGTGTAATTGTCTCCTTCATAGCGGACAGCGACATACTGTACAATTCTAATCAGTCCAAATCGATTTAATAGTAAAATTTATGCTTCTTACAGTGCCTTCAATTGGAGAACTATCACATATTCCGAAGAGTTTGAAATAGTCGGGTAAGAGCTTCACCGGAATGCTAGCACCTCCGGGAAGAATGGCAGGAGGTACAATATCTGCAATTACTAGCAGGGACGTAGCGAATAATGTAAGAATGGAAACTAGTTTCATGATGTTGAGGGCTGAGAGATTTGCGCAACCGTAAATTTGGGGGTTGACTTAAGTTAATCCAGCCCCCTCTTATACCTCGATGGCTGGAAATATAGAAACTGTATAATACTGATGAAGAAGTTTGTTGGTATGGTAAGGCATGAATGCATGATGCCGTATCCTTATCGAGGAATAGTTGCTGTGGCGCGTGCTATTCTAGCTGAGGAAGTCGCCGTTTTCCCGGTCCGCGATTCGGAACCGAAGTTTTTGTTTTCATTCTCGTAGACCCCTGTGTGCGTTGTTCAGCGTAATTTTATATCTATTTGCGCATTTGATGATTCATTTCTTCAAAGCCCGTGCAATACTAGTGGGCCCACCAGGTCCCTTGAGGCTTCGGATGAGGATGAAAGTATGATATATATGTGGGTGGTTCCCGCTGACGTCATTCGGTGTAAGAAGGTCTATTTCTGTACGTACATGTCACTTCTGCTGGTGACACTGACAATTGGATAGGGTGGTGCTCACCAAGAATATTCTTTTTTATGAAGTCTTGATAGTGTCTTCTTTATATATTTCGTTTGACATCTTATCATTTCGAAGTGCTTTCCAAGCTGTCAGAAGTTTATTTGAACGAAGGAAGTTGGGACATGTGTTACATATACAATATGATATGAGAATTTCTTGACTACTTCATACCTATTTTATACCTGCTTTATATTTACTCGGGATTTATCGCTTTAAGCTTCTACATATTTTATGTACTAGGTAGATCAATGATATGACTTTGACAAATCAGTCGGAGAGCCGTCCGCTCCGTTGCACGTGTGCTAAGATAAGCGCTAAGGTCAAGAAGCAAAGCCCGGTCCGAGAAAGGTACGAGTAACTCATTTTCCTTCATAACAGTCGCATCATAGGGCCTGTATGTTCAAACATAGAGCACCAACCATCTTTTCACTTGCTACAGAGACTCTCTATGATATCGGGTTAAAGGTGCAGTCTCTTAAAGCCTTTCATTGTTGCGTCATTGCCTGAGCTCAGATGGGTTTCATTACGCAAGCTCAATTCCAGAGACCTACAAAGTCTCCGAGCGACTTGTAAACATATAGATGGAGCTGTTAAGCCACTAGCGCTTTCTCAGCTGACAATTAACATGAATAAGGCGAACCAAGAATTTACGATCGAACAACTGCGTGCATATGTTACAAATACTACATCTGCAGTTCCATTTGTTCGTACTTTAGAACTTCGATGTCTTGCTCCCTCTCGGGATCCAAATTCTACACAAGCTACAGTGAAAACACATTTGGACGGGACATGGACGTATTTGACTCCTACCTCAGAACCTTGTGCAGATCTAATCGTAGCAAAGAAAAAACTACAAGAATATGTTCCTCCTCTGCTTGCCTTACTTAAACATATTCGCCGTATAAGGTACATCGCTTTTCGGTCCCTCTCCGACAGAACTCTTAATTATGTGCAGATGGACACTTTCTACACCTGACCCACAATGGCTATACCCATTGATCACGGACTACATCCTCAACCTACCTACTCTGGAAGATCTGTCACTTCTCTTTATCCATGGGCTATCAGTCCCTTTACCATTTACAAAAGTGCCAAGCGTACGCAAGCTTACAGTCTCGGGCATATTTATGGCGCGTTACAGGAAGTCGATTATCCAGTTTCTCACAGATACTGTAGCAAACAGTCCTGAATTAACGGAACTAGAGCTTCATAGTGGATTTTATAGTGCAGATGATGATCCCGATGCACCTACGCTTCACCAGCTATTTGAGAACGTTCCACAGGACAGAACTTTACATCTTCAACGGCTATCGCTTACATGTTGGCGAACACTATTGGATGTCGGAACTTTACCACACCTACATCATCTAAAATCTCTTCATGTCGATCACAACCTCCATACTACTCAATTTGGCTCTTCGATGGCAGATATCTGGTCCTCGCTTCGAAACGAAGGTATACATCTCGGGGAAATACAACTCAATCTCGTCGATGTTGAAAATGGACTAATTGACTACTTGGCTTCCTATTCCGGCTTGAAGCAGCTCATTTTGACGAACTACGAATATAGATGGAGTGACCAAAGAGAAGTACAACCTATCGCGGAACGATTTTTCGCTCTAGCACTTTCTCCTCATGCTGAATCTCTTGAGGTGCTCCATTTACGTCCCTGTGCTGAAAACGCGTGGTGCTTTGACGATCATAACGCCGCACCCATTTCCCGATGTCGATGGCTGAAAGAACTGTGCATCGTGATTCGTTCCCGAAACCTACACGACTCCGAAACCAAGGTGAGTGTAGCATGCTAGACTTAGCATGTTGTCTGAAAACAGCTTTAATAGCAATTAATCGAGAACATGTCGAATGATCTAGGACATCTAGCAAGATTATCCGTCAGTTGCCCTGGTCCGTGTAATGAAATAGATTTGGGGAGAATAGGATAGGATTATACACGGCAGAAACTTCATTCCGCCATAGAACAGTGTTTATATTGGATATACATTGCTCCATTCCAACTATTATAGTAGAAAATCGTGTCAGTGTTAGGTATGTTATCATGTATATCAGAGGCAGATCATGCCCAAGCTGGCTGTAAGTATGACGCAATAACATGTCGTCATATAAAACATGCAGAAACATGATGCATCGGTGCACATCAGCATGGTAAAAGCATTCAGGTACCGACGCTATCCATCAGGCTGTAACGACGATTGCGCTCGCTGGGGTCTCAACCAGCAGCTGGAACAGCAGATTACCGCTTCAGATTCATCGTTTCGCGTTTCACCTCGCTTGACCACTTAAAGTAGTTACATTTCCATCGAGGATCAACGTCCTCTCTGGCCCGCTGTGCCCGGCCCTTGTCATATCCAGGTCCAACTGGTCTACCCACGTCTATCATAAGCGATGTGGTATGAGGTTAAAAAACGACAGTGACGTACCGAGAGCAGAGGAAAAATGTCTTTCCGCGATTGGGACCAGGCTTGTTAACGGTATACTCCTTCGCCGGTTCTCCGTGGACGATGCACTTCGGTGGTTGTATGGGAGCGAGCAGAGATGACCATGCCGCTGAGCTTTTCCCGTTATTGACTGACTTAGTAGAGGATGTGGATGCATTAGATTCTTGAGAGAGCATGAGCGCGAGATGGTAATCTGCATCCACATCTACTACCTGTGTATCCAAACATTCAGGCGGATCTTGGGCAGGGTCTCCAGCTTTCGCTTTAGACTTGGATAGGCTTACAGCAGCTATATCAGAAACTAATTGAGCTTGCTTCGGCTTCCCAAAGTACGATATAAGCCTAGTTTGCCCCGCAACGGGCTTGTCCTTCGCTCTTTCTTTTCCCTTCTCAGGCTTGAATTTCTTCCGCGCGGGAGAATCTGCTGTGATCTTCCTTTTCTGCTGCGATGAGGTCGTAGCAGGCTGAGAGCTGGTGGAAAATGCAGAGCTAGAAAATGGGGTAAGTGAAGGTACTTGTGGGGACATAAAGGAAGATGAGGAAGGGAAAGAGGGAGATGTATCATGTGGCTCATGATCGGGTA
Organism: Cyathus olla; assembly: GCA_036940585.1. Lineage (NCBI taxonomy): Eukaryota > Fungi > Basidiomycota > Agaricomycetes > Agaricales > Nidulariaceae > Cyathus > Cyathus olla. The sequence goes on from JASFCY010000023.1 coordinate 10,069, forward strand.
TAGGGACTGCAGTTTGTTCCTCGGTGGGATTTGTACCTTCAAGTGCAGCGGAAACATCCCTTGAGGGCGGAACAGATGTTGACATCTCATCTGACTGCGAACCGCGAGCAGTGGTGGGGCCTTTCTTGATGAAGAATTGCCCAAGGAGGCGTTGCTTTCCGGAGTGCTCATCCCAAAATCTAGCAGCTAGACGAGGCGGGTCTTTCTTGACGTCATTGAAGCATGTCATAGTTCGCAACGCGATAGTTTGGCCGCTTGGATCAATAATTTCATCATAGAGGTCGACATAGACTGGGCAATGATCGCTGCCTTTGATTTGAGGTTGGATATCCGCGGCCTTAATCCATGGAAGCAGGCCCGAAGTAATGAGAATGTAATCGATTCGAGTGCCGTAGTTAGACCCTCTAGCAGAGATCTTTGTATTCCAGCCTACAAGACAAAGATAAGGACAGACAAGAGAGGATGGCTGGAGACCGACTTACAGGTATACATTCCTTTCCTGTCAGGCCAGAACCGTCGTACTATATCAACCATAGGACCACCGTCCTCCACGAGCCACTTCTTCAACCACATACGACCTTCTTTCTCTTCATAGAACACGTCATCTTCGCTTCTACCGTCCGCTTCCGCTCTCCGCCGTATAATAGGCGCCTCGCAGTGATCTAGCACGGCAGCGCAGGCATTGATATCGCCCACAACCATAACATCCCTGCCCTCGTTTATGAGGTCTCTTACGCGAGCAGAGAGAAGGGTATGGAACTGAGCCTTGTATAAATCACGCTCTGGGGAGCCAGTACCATCGTTGGGACAGTATACATTGATAAGCACGAAAAGGCCGAAGTCTAGCGCCAAAGCGCGTCCTTCTGCATCAAGGTCCTTGAAGTCAAGTTCGATTTCATCCATGTCAACATGCGGAGGATATGATGTCAGAGGTGATATGCGTTCCGAAGCCGAGAGGGGTGGCTTGGGTTGTAAGTAACCTGTCAGTCCTTCTTCTGCTTTAGAAGGAACAATCGTGGAACTTCGTGTATAAACCGCAACGCCAGAGTATCCGGACTTCTTGACAGGGAAAGAAAAGAATGAGTCGTAGTTCGGTGGCACTGCTACTGTACTGGAAAGGCCGGGGCGCGAAGACTTCATTTCTAGAAGTGTATACAACGACTTTAGTGATTATGAATGGTAACTCAACCAACAGCTACGTGCTCTCACCTTGAAAACATATCACATCTGCCTCCAGCGCTTGAAGGATGTCACTATGCGACTCTAAGTTATTCCACCTGTTCCATTTAAGTCAGCCAATGGGCTAAACGTGATTAATACACTGATCAAAAGTTCCGAAAACACTCGATTCGCCCACGAACCACGCAGACCTCCGGGACATTCGAAAGAAGGGTGAGCTCACGGATGATATTTTGGAAGCGTACGAATTCCGTTCTAACCGATTTTAATTCGTTTAGTTGTCTAAGAAAAACTGTCTAGAAGAAGAAGCAACGCGCACTATATTCCATGTCAAGATTCGCATTGTGGCATGATAGCTCCAGCAACTCTCCTAGTATTATTTGAGAAAATGGTGACCTTGTATGGTTGCTTCGAAACAGACAAATTGGCGCCGGTGAGAGCTGACCTATGTTTAGGAGTATGTTCAAAGTATGTTGCAAGGGTGTCGTGGTTGGAGTCTGGACTTACTTGTAATGTTACATTGACAGCAGAATTAAATTTGTACCCGCCATAAACACGTCACGTGATGTTGCCTCAGTTAGGTCCTGGTTAGGGTTTAACAATCTTCTTTTATCCGTTGACGTCTAGCATAATTCGCCTAAAACTCAACGTTCAAACGTTCAAGCGTTCATGTTCCACCGTTATTAACTTCAATATTCAATGTCATTAGCTGTTTTCTGAAGAATTGTCCGGTAATATTGGAGCCTATCAGCTTATTATCCTGACAGTTCGGACATTCTTCCAAGTATCGAAGTATCGAAGCGTGGTGGGCTTTTCAGAAGCTCGAGTTCGACAAGGAATGTTAATGAAGTATGTGGCCAATGTCGTTGCACGTCCAAATACACGCATCCTTTTTTCTCAAGAACAATGAGCTGAAGAATACACGAGTTACAGTGAAACCCAAATACATGTGCAGTCTTCGAGGTTTGGCCCTTCGGAAACGTGCTGTGGAATATTGTAGCTCAGCGGTTGGATATATATCACTTCGAGATAAGCAAACAGCTAATCCATGCCGATGCTTCTTAGCTCCGTTCAACTGCCACGCTGTTTACAACTGATGACCAAGTTTTCGATTCCGAGCCTAACGACATAACTAACTAACCATTTAGCTCTTTCTGGACATGTATAAATCCCTCGATCTACCATTCACCTCACTCATTATAATTTCACATCCCCAAACAAGACGGGCAATAATGATGCACGCCTTTCCACCAGTTCTGCTCGTCTCACTTTTTGCACTGCTGTCAGCCCAGGTGTGCGCCACGCCTACGCCTCAAGCACTATCAATTCTTTCTCTTGGAGGAGCCTCCAGCCTCTACTGTATGTATATCCCGTCAATCCTCGGATGTAAGACTGATGTTTCTCTTTAGGTACTGTAACATCGGTAAGTATGGCTTCCATTAAGCCTCACCGAAGATTGTTCATCTTGTTTTGTTCCGTTCCGCTACGTATTAGGATTGTGAGTTTCAAACCCATACGACAGTGTTTTATGAAGCTAATTGAAGCTAGGCCCTAAAGGAAATCATTGTTGCCCTTCACTCCTTGCCATTGGACCCAGTACCGGCAGGTTAGTGAGGATTTTGGAACCATATGGGTTTAATAATAACTAAACTTTACTTTCTTTAGATGCGTCGAAGGGAAATCCGGTTCATGTACTGCTAGTGTATAGAGACTTTGCAGAATATATCTATAGTTATTTTCTCCGATGCTTACGAGGCAAATGAATAGATTAAACCCTGTCGATGGGTGTTAAACATGCTTTGAGCAATGTGCAATATTAAATCGCGAACTACCGGCGATGAAACTCCCAAAACATCGCATATTTTTAAACAGTGACGCTCCCTGTTGAACGTTGAACATTCAAGCATATTTGACCATTTATGACAAATTTATTCTGTTCAGTGTCAACTATCGACCAATGATATTATCCCTAGCACACGTGGCTTCCACGAGACATTTGCTACAGATCCCGTTAATAGGAATTTTCATCTTCTAATTCCGAGGACATTTCTCAAATGATACCTGGCTGCGGATCACCTCAGATCACCTTTCGCTATCAATATACCTCACGCAAGCCTTGTGGACTTTTGTTATGATCAGTCACCCCGAGAAGCTCTAAAGAATTAGCACTTTGCATCATATCGGCAGGTCCTATAAACATATGGCAGGTACACGCTTACAATTACATTTCTAATTTTCACACCTCGACCTCCGGAAAGAAAACTTTATCACCTTAATCGAAATCTAGCGTCCACCGTTACGACCAGCCCCGGTAGCGTTTCTTTGTTGGCATGTTGGACATAGTGTCGGAAATGTACGATCTACCGGTCCACAAAGTCAGTCTAAAGTTTACTTGAGATCAGTGGGATGTATTGACCATATTGCTCTGGAAATTGACGGCTGAGAAGACAAAATTTAAATCCTCTGCCTTCGACTATATGATTATACTTACTACTGCCAACAGGTTTCCCTGCAAGCGGGTCCGCAGTTTGGTGGATGCGCAGGGCTGAATTTGCAATGTACATCTGCACAAACGATCTAATCATGGTCAGCTGTCACATTCTCGGAGCTGAAAATCTATCTAACTGTCTCATCGTCCTATTGGAAAAAGTCAACTATAACTCACCGCCGTATCTACTTAAAAACTTACCAACTGGTACATATGTCCGCAGGTCGCGAAAATCTGCCTGACTCTAAAATGCTCGGGTTAGCTATTTCTCACTGGAGCCGAGTTTCGCAACTTACTGGCGAAGCTTGCACATTTTATGGAATAGGTAACAAGGCACAGTAAAAACTGGTAGTTGAGTTAAGGGAAGAGGATGCTCCTTTGAAAAAAGAGATCCAGTTCCTGAGGCTTTAATACGGCACGTTGGCTGGGACACCAGATACCTTTCATCATATATCCAAGCAACGCATGGTGATCTTTTTTTCGGACCGCTTTGTGCATAACGAGGTTTCCTCACTGATTCGAGGGACGTAGGCTGGACAAATATGTGCTAATACCGCCGTGAAGCAAGTTCGATAGTTGCGTTGCATCTTGATCGTCAGACCTCTTTGCTCTGAAGTTAAAACTTTAAAATGCAAAATTCACTAACTCTAAGGAACCCATGACCTCATTAGCACTCTTTTGGTTCCATGAAGGTTCAGCTGGTTTCAGTGACTCAGTCGCATGCAACAGGACTAGACTTGGCTATTTTCACATCGATTACAAGGTTACAATGCATGCGGTTGAACAAAAAACAGTCCACGGCAGTACATTGGTCTGATAAAATTCGAATTGTCTAGCATCACCTGTCTTGAGATATGCATCAATTGATCGAACGGTGCAGTACTTTGCGGTGCTTAATAAAATATTTCGAAAGCCGTGGTGAGTCCCTGCATGTTCTATTTTAGTCGGTTTAATAGAAATTCTCGGAAAGGGCGTGTAGGAAGACGGATCCCATGCAAGCCAGTGAAACATTGCCACCGTAATTATCCGCCTTATCAATAAGGATCAATGAAAGGATCTGCTAATCTTGGTTTCAGCACTTGATCGGAGCGTTTCGAAGAAAAGATCATCTCTAGGTACGAGGTAAGCGAGCATGCTTAAGACTGCCTCGAATTGTATATGTACCCAGGCATATGGTTTCGATGGTGGAACGGAAGTGAAGAAATACGCGTTTTCGCTATGTAGTTAGCTGCCGACATCGATGTAGACTCAGAAGTCCGGATAAAATTTTCGGCTCCACAAATGAAGAAAGCAGCTGCCTGTGAAGGGCCCGATAAGGATATGTTCCGCCGACAGTGAAGTGGACCAGGGGGTAGTTCACCTGATAGTGTTACGGCTGATGTTAACCCAGGCCCCATAACGTGAGGCTACTAATCTAAGACGTGCTCAAGTTGACATGAGAATGTGAGGAGATGACGAAAGATAAGAACTCATGAGCAAGTGAAGTCCATCGCGCCAGGATTTAGCGCAAGAGGCAGGCAACATCTCCAGGTTCTAATACTATCGTGGAAACTTCAACTCTCGGAAGTGCTGAAAAGCCATGTTAGGGCACTCCCCGTAGGGACCTGAGCATGAGGTAACCGGATGCACATTTATATTGTCAGATAACATCTACGCTCAGTGCTCCGACAACCGCTAACAGAAGTATTTGACTCAGAAATACCGGCAGACTAACATCGCCCTGAGAAGAGCATGCAGGTACCAGGGATCTCAGAGCTACGCCATCTAGGTCGACAATAATATGGCAACAGCCGATAGGCATCACTGGTAGCAGTCACATATGATACTCGTTGAGGAAGGATCACTGAAGAGTTGTAGACCAGGCAAAAGATACACCACGCAGGCCCATGGAAGTTTTCAGCGGGATGCACAGCAATTATTTTCAACTTTAATGAATGGATCGGCGAGACGTGGGTAATACGTAAGTACCCCTAACGCATTGCTGTTAATTGCAACATTCTCAACTGTGTATTGCAATTAGTGAAAGTGGGGAATAACATGGCCATAAACCAGGTAATATAGGCAAGAGTAGGCGTACATGTTGAAGGATACTGCGGGTATTAATCACCGTGAAGCATGTTATTGTGATAATGGAAATAGATAGATGGTCTTGGCTCTTTATGCGTATGCTTCTGGCTATGTTAATGCGGAGGTACTAGAGAAGCGGGGTTGAAAGGACATGGTTGTAATGCAAACCTAGACGCACCAGAGAAAAACGTGTGGCTCTTGGAAACATCCATGTTTCCATGGATGAGGGTATCACGCTTCATATTGCTGGTACGGAAACCTGCATAAGTCAGTGGACCGGGAACCTCGGTGACGATGTTAAAGATGACGGAGGCCCAAGAAGCCACGGTGACAGCGATAACATCGATGATATATAGAGTTGTTTCATAGAAAGGTTATTACAAGGAAAAATGTCGCAATAAATTAGTCATGAAAAAGGGGACCGTCAATGGTAATGATACGGCACCGTTCGTAGTGATACAAAGATGGCTACCAGCCCAACGATATCCAATAACAATCAGCTCTCCACACCCATTTTCATGTCTGCCTGCGTCGTCGGCAGCGATGCTGCTGCGGTTGACGTCAGTCGTTTTCCTTCTTTCCCAAGCCCTGCTGCTCTCTCCGCTTCCTCAATCGTGTATGCCGGCTCCTTTAAGACTTTGCAGCGTCTCTTATGCACCTTGCTTCGCCAATGAGAGTTCAGTGCAGCATCTGACTCGTAGTATCTATGAAATAACGGCAATTAAAAATGAAAGACGGTCGGAAAATACAAACACTCACTTTGCACATTCGACACAGTAGTGCTGTGCGAGACCGGGCTTATCGAAATCCAACTCCTGAGCTTCTAATTTGGCTCTGTTCTATAATGAAAGAGTTCAAAATGAATTGCAGAAAGGACAGAGGTCAGTTCAAAACGTACTTTGGGATCCAAGTCGATCAACTGAATTTGGTCTAGGTCTCTTGTTCTGGCCTATACATCCCACAGGTTGAGATCAAAGAACGTTCTGTGTATAACATATACATACCCTTGTCCTTGCTGCTCTATGAACGTCTCTTCTGGCATTGTGGACGCGAGACCGGCGTTGACGACCCATTTCGAAAATTTTGGATGATGAACCGAGAATGATTGGAAATGGGGAGCGTTGTTGTATAATGTTTGATCTGGATTTAATAGACAAACAGATACTAAGTTAGCCACTATTAAGTTTAAACTCCAGCCTGACTCCGCAGTCTCCGCTCGGCGGGCGACAGAACTTTCTGATTCAGACTTCGCTCTCAGACTGCAGAGACACATCCAAGACACATTCTTAGAAGTTGCGGCACTTCGACGTATGCATTCTTACTAGTTACACATATATCCCACAGATTCCCCCGTTATAAGTTTTCAGCAACTTGCGAGCAAAACTTTTCAAACTAATTGTCATCTTAAATGCCCTTCCTTACCTGCCACAAAGTGAATAGTTTTCGATATTCCTTTATGGAATTAATTATGCAGTAGCGATGCTTTGGCTTCGAGATACTATTCATGAAACATAGCTAACGTGAAAATATAGAACATTCATCAACCATTTCCTCTTTATTTTCCGTCTGTTTGTAAATAGTCTAATGCACCTTCCAGGAGTACTGCCCGCAAGATGGTAGCAGCGTACAATGATGAGTGTCCTCTACCTGATACATAGAAGTGGTCAACGATGCTAAAAAGAGCCGGTTCTCAGATACGGCGGGCTCTATGTGTATGTTTGTATTTTATTCCTTGATGTTTTATCGGCAGTGTTTTCCAGAAACATGTATTTTTAATTCATGGATCCCTAACAGCGTACTTCTCCGTTGGGAACTGTGATATGCACAGATTCTTAACTAGATCAAAACCAGATGCTAACCAGGTCTTCAGCGTCAATATGATCTATTCAAATTCCTCTAAGCGATCATTTCGGTTTTCCAACTCTTAATTTCCTGCTGTTTTCAATCTATTCCGGTTCCGGTGGAGGTTTGGCTTTGCTGCATACACTAGTATCCCTCCGATTCGTGATTGGCTGATTCTCCATTCGTATTTGTAAAATTCCCCTTCAATGAGAGACCCACGCGCTGTCGTCGGAGCGCTGAGGTATGGCCGGATACTACTAATACATGGATCGCTTTCCATTGATATCACTATCACAAAAGATTTTGAACTATAAGAGGAAGCTAAACGGGGCTGTCAAGCTCTAGGGTGTATAAATAACATAAACACTATGGAAAGTACCGCACAATCCTCTATTTACAAATGAAGGTTTCGCTATACACAAGTATTATTCCTCTTCTCTTAGCAGTCTCTACATACTGCACAGTACTTTCGACTATCCCAGACAGAGCTTGTACGTGTATAAACAGATATTTTTTTTTATCTTTCTTGCTAAATAGTAGTACATCGGAATAGGTACTAGCAATACCGTGAGTTTCATCTTGTGATATTCCCATTCGACAAACACTGACTTGTGTCACCGGGTGTTTTGACAGAACTGTTAGTCTGTTTAAGAATCTTACAGTTCAATTTTATTCCTACAATAACGCTGTTTACTAGGTCCTGCATTCTATGAATGCTGTGGGATTGTCAACGGAGTAGGGAGGTAACTATTTCTTGTATCCACTCCGATCCGATGTCTCTTGACAATTTTTTGACGCAGATGCATACCAAATGAGATTCATCAATGCCCCGCGGACGTTTGAGCAAGCGAAGGAATGTAGCTGATGGGAAACTGTTTTAGTACTACATACTTACCCTGAACAAGTTTT
>JASFCY010000023.1:18652-32084 GCA_036940585.1 Cyathus olla
GCTAGTGACATGTTGACACTTACTCTAACAACCGTCTCATAGGTCCTCAAGGTTATCGATGCTGTGGTCCTATCAGTGTTGATTTCGGTGGAACGTGAGTTTCTCAATACTCTCTTCGGAAAGTATTACTTATTTCCGTGCAGTTGCTACAAAGGAGTGACTGGAATATGCCCTCTCTGATAATTGATTTTGAACACTGGTAGATTTGGGCTCGAACAGCGGCCGGTATAAATACTATATTATTTTGATTCGCTTGTAACAAAATACTTCAGCCTTTGAACTTATTACCTAAACGAGGGAATTATAGAAACTGATAGAAAACGATGCGATTACGAGATGTCTTCTACTAGCTCCGTTGAAGCTCCATGGTCCGAAAGTTCAAAGAGATAACCCGCTCTATTGCAACTTCTGATTTGATTCCAGCGCCAGCTTTCATATATTATAACCGACCCCAGATCAGTATCTGTACGAATAAGTTTTGGTAGGTATATATTCCTTATTTCTCCGTATATCTAATGGTGTACTTCATTATAAATTGCGTTGGAATGAATATGGCTCATTCACAAGTTCACCATGCAATTCTATACTCTAGCAATTGTTATAACTTTCTTTGCGATCACCACTGCTGCTACCCCAAGCCCAACCAATGCACCTGCGTGTATGTGAACTTATAATCTTCTTTATTCAATAACTCAGCTTGTTGAATATACTATGACTCTTAGGTCAAGCCCAGACGGTATGTGAAATATTACTATCATATGATCTTATAAACTCACTCTCCATTTTTTTTAGGACTGTGCGATCAAGTCAAAGTATTTTGTAAAGCCTAATTGCTAACGTATAATACATTTTTATTTCAGGTCCATATGGTCTATACTGCTGTGACTCTGTCCCGCACCCAGTGTAAGTGCAAACATTACTATTTCACGTAGAACGCTCTTCACAATATATACAGCTGTGTCAAGCTCCCAGAAGGCGTTATCTGTTGAATTAGTACAAAGTCGTAGAGCGAAGTTAGGAGGATTAGCGGCTTGTAGTGCAAGTCGGAGTAGTTAAATTTGAAGCTTTAATGTATAAGTGAAAAATTGAACCTTATCATTTGCTACCTTTCAGTACTTATAGAGATCAGAGAGTGCTTAGTCAAAGCTGTTTCACTGTTCATTAGAAGTACAAGATAGGCTATTCTGAGTTTCCCAATTCATTGTTTCCATACAGAATAGTAATTAAAAAATACAGACTTCGCCTTCCTTCAAGATGCGGCAGCTGTTCAACATACTGGGTCACATGGAAGATAACAATGAACAAATAACGACTTACGTTCCGCCGACAGTTGGAAGAATGGGTCCACAACATGTGTACTCTGCACTTGGGCCTAAATAATAATAAGTGATGCTATTGGATAAAATAAACGTTTATAATCTAACAGGTATCGTTCGCCTCATTTGCACCTAGAATAACAGTTAGTCGAAGATGCAAAATCGAAGCGTGACAGACGCACAGTGGTAAACAGTTTCGGCCTGAGGGTTGGGAGCAGCAAATGCGCTTGCGAAGAGGACGGCAAAAGCGGTAGTGAAGAGGGTGAATTTGTGCATGCTGAAAGTCTACGCTGCTGGAACGGTGAGGACTTGGTAGAAGAATATTGCGGCCTATTTATATCTCTCCGGGACCATATCATGACATTGTTTTCGTTAGAAAAGGATAACTTAACGATGGGATTCAATGGTGTACGAGCCGAGGAGGCCATCCTGGTGGAGCATTCGAAACCTTGGCAAGAGAGCCATGCGTGGTACCCGAAGTCTGATGATTTTATCCCCGAGGTTTTACAGTAAGCGCAACTGGTGCACTTATTGACGTCGATTATATCCTTGTGTATCTGGGATATTAAGCATACATTGCACTATCTAAGCATAAAACATATACTATACATGTAATATGCAAGGTATACTTACTAACGTTGTGTAATACAAAACCTAGCACATACGTTGGCACGGCTAGTTGGGAGAAACCGAGAAAGGACGGGGAATGTTCATGGGAAAACAACTCGCTTCTTAGAAACCCTGAAATGCTCAAGAGCGAGACGCCTACTCTGGCCCATCCGCAAGAAAACATACTTGGGAGATCATCTTTACTTGACAAATAAGTGCTTTTGGAAAGGTCTCGGAATTCTTCACGCACGAGAACTACGGAAAACATCAGAATCTTACGGAATATTTTGATTACGATCTGGTTTTCAAAATGCCGAATACATTCTAACCATTGGGTACTTACTTACATTAAGATCGGAACGTGCGTCGCTGAAATATCTACGCACTGGTTTCAAATTCGAATTGGATCCATCCTCCATCAAAGCGTCCGGCAAACTTTGTGTAGGACTAGACTGGTACTCTCGAGGACTCAGACAGATGATTTTCAAAATCGGCTAATAAAAGACCATCATCAGGGATCGTTGGGCCTCATTGGACTCATTATGGGTATCCGACGGCTCTGCGTTTTCTGTAGAGTGTGGAAGAAGTCTGATCGGATGTAAAGGGACCAAAGGCCCGTGATGGCAAGCTCCGGAGTGGGGATTCGGGAAATTCCGAAATTAACTGGGTCGGGTCGCCGGTCAGCAAATGTCAGCAGGCGGCCACATGTTTTTGCAACGGAACGCGCTCTCATCGCGGATAGATTTCTACTGGAAACTCGCCAAAGTTGGAAAGTCTTTACAGTACAGTATTGTATTTGTACAAAAATGTGAATTCACATCGGGAAATAAGAGGTAGTACGCAGCGCCCTGCGTCTTGATCTATAACTTAGTGACAATCAAAAACCACCCGTTCTCAAATGTAGTCATCATGATGTACGGGACTGTTTCTTAGCCGTACCAATAGTGGTGTTGTTCACCTGAGAAAAAAATGGTTTGAAAACAAAGGACTGTCCAGAATCATAAGAGGTAGTACCTTGGTTGCAAAGCGAAGCGAAGTAAGTGATTCGTTTAGATGGACAGCGAGTGGTGAAAGATTCAAAACCATCTAACCAAGAATATCAAAAGCCCAGACTATGACAGGAGGAGAAGAAAAAGCGCTTACCAGTGTCTTAGAGTTCCCACTTAGCGAATTTTGCAGAAGATAGGTCAGCTGAGAGCAGTATGAATCATCACTTTCCCCTTCAGCACACTGAAGCTGCTTACTTTCGAATTCCTATACGGAATATGCTTATCCCCTCTCTCACTCTTCTCTCCCAAGGCGGCAATAACGTCACCCAAGGCGCTCAAACTCTTGTTAATATTCTGCGTCTCCCTCACACGTTCCTTATCAGCTCCATTCGCAAAGCTGACATTGAGCCTTTCACTACCAGCCAAATCCACAAGATTTAGACAACCTTCGCATTTCTCGCCTGTCCCCTCGCAACCCGAGAGACCAACGTTGACGCCACTGAGACGCAGCGTGAAAACGGAGTGGGAACGGGACGAGCGTTCGTTCATCATGGTAGCGGCAACGCTCCTTCGAGACTGCGCCAAGGCTAGAAGCGAGCGCACTTGCGAGGCGGAATGAAGCGGAATGACGTTTATATCTGTCACCCGCGTACTGCCTATCTTAGGGTCGTGTTTGATCTCATGTTTCTTTTTATCGAACTCGCCTTTTCCTAGTAGGTCATTTATTGTTTCATTGTACTGTGATAGAATGAGTTAGGTATAGTACGGAGAGATAAGTGGAGCAATCTTACGATCTCAAGGAATTGACCTTCCATTGTGTATTCCCAACCCTTGCTCTTCATTTGTTCTGCGACACGGAACACCTGCTCCACTGCCCTTGGGATCATACCAGCGGTAGCTTCAGTCTGAAGATATTTTAGGTACCTATGTACAATCACATGTGGAATTTACTCACTGACCCGCCTTCCATAGTGAAGGACTTGCCAGAGCCAGTTTGGCCATAAGCGAAGATACAGACGTTGTAGCCATCAATACAGCTCTGAGCAAGGTGGGAGATCTCCTCGAAGACCTCTACCTGCGTGGATTGTGGCTCAAAGACCTAGAAAGAGACATAAGTCGGTGAAGCCCATTCGTTCTTAGATACCACGACTTACACGGTCGAAGTTGAAGTTGTAAACTTCCTTTCTCTCCTGGCCAGTGGCACTCTCGCTCTTGGAGTGGACGACAATTTCCTTGTGATCTGTACGGTCAGGGAATGCCATATCAAGCTGAAGTTCTTGCTTAAGCCTCTCTGTATCCTCCACCCCTGGTGTTGATGAGCCTCTCGAGTCACTGCCTGAGCTCGATGAAGAGGAGGAAAACCCAGAATAGGTAACCAAGTCTGAAGGCAGAACGGGACGCACGCGACAAAACACTCGAATGTTCCCCTTGAGCTCCTGGACCATGTTGTGTAGCTTTCTCCGCACCATTTCGCTCTCCATTGCCTCCATCTTCATCCGCTCCACCTCCGCCTGTGCCATCTCCAGCTTCAGCGTAAGCTCAGAAACTGACTGCGCATAAGCGTCAATTTGAGACTGCAGACCTGTATTTTGAGCTTGTAAAGCGTTGTTTTGGGTCGTAAGTGTGAGATGGGCGGTAGACTGGTGTTGAATTGTAGATTTAAGCGAAGAGACTGTTTCTCGCTCCCGTTCGAGATCGCTGCGACATATACGAAGGTCCTCGTTCACCTCCCGTATCTCCCTATCACGCTTCTTCATATCCATCTCCAGATCCATAACTTCCCTCGCATGTCGCTTCTTGAGATTCTCGATCTCATCAGACGCGGTAACTAGCTCGCGGCGGTGGTTAAGCTCCTGTGATTTGGCATTTGCGAGCTCGCGAGATAACGAGAGGTGATTGGCCTGCAACTCTGCCACCTTGTTTCTCTCCGCTTCCATGTCGGATGCAAGGCGGGCGGCATCAGCTGCTCGTGCTTCCTCGATGGATGTGAGCTGCGACTGGAGCTCTTGAAAACGCTGATCGTCGGTTGCTCGTAAGTTAGTTCGTATAGGGCCAGAAGCAGTCCTCCCAGGTGGCTTTCGAGCTGCCGTGGTTGGCCTTGCAACTGGGCGCGGAGCAGAAGTAGTCGGTGGTGCGCTGGTACCTCTTGTTGTTCTGGTCGACGAAGACAGCACTGGTGCTCTAGGTTTTGTTAATGGTTTCGGGGCTACAGACGGCTTAGAAGTAGTAGTATTTATTGCTGTCCTTGAAGTTTGTAAAGCTCTGGTAGGTCGGTTAGCTCCTATTGCTGGTAATTTGCGAGGCTGATCTTCTTCTTCCTCCTCGATGGTTGACTTTCGTTTTCGAAGGTTAACGTTTGCCGAGCTCATCGTTATCGTCGGTCCTGCCTCTGCCACAGGAGATGAGCTGCGTAGTCTAGGTAGGCGAGACATTGTGCTGGAGGAAGTGCGGTGAATGAAAAGGACGACGAGTAGAACCGCTTCAACCACAATGGCGCGCGGTCACATGATGGAGTTTAGAGGAGTTGTGACAATAACACTGATGGGCGTCACATCGAGTCACTGTCACATACTTAGCCGCGTCTTTTGCGTCTTGCGTACTCTACTGAGGGCTCAAGCGCTCAGGTGCTGCTCAAGAAATGACAGTACGATAATTTTTATACCACTATCTTAAGCTTATCACCGTGTAAGTAATACTATGTAATAGAAATTATTATTCTCTCTTCCTAGAGTGGTACTCTCTCATACCCTTCCGATCGTTATCTACAAGTTCAGCCAAAGTTCATCGCGGTTCCTGGCCTTAGCTTCATCGATATCATCACCCGCTCTCAACATGCTGTATCCTCTGGGACTTGATCGCAGCTATAAGATTAAGTTTAATACATATGAAGAATTAAATAAATAATACAATTATTTTGCTCACAAATTACTTGCAAATCCACGGCAGCATTTCCAACCCACCCCGGGACCTGAAAGAAAATTTAGATGAATACATGAGCTTTCTTATATTGAAGCACTATTCACAGTCCTGAAGCAACATTAATAAAATTTCGCCGTATTCATAGAAGAAATACTTACTTTATCATAATTGCCTGAAACGAGATAATAAAAATGACCAAGTTAACGACAGGTTAAATAACCGATAACACATACTTACAAGGGGCTAATTCAGGAGACGGACTAGGGCTGGCAATGACCTGCAAAGCTAAAATAGCGCAGACAACGAATAAAAGACCTTTAAGCATGTCAAGTCTTACTACTGGAGGAAGGTTTCTTTGAGAAGTTCACCAACGGCACTTCTATTATATACATCAGTTTCACTTTACTTGACATTCCATACTGCAGTCACATACGTAGTTCACCCCTCGCCAAGACTTGGTCGCTCACAAGGAGCCTTCATTCCAAATGGCAAAAGGCTCGGACCAAGCAATGGAAGAACCAGTGCATAGCATTCCACTCTTACTAGAACTTACCACAGCCTAATAAATTTTGCGTCAACGATGACCCCAATCCATTGATTCTTACGCTTTCACCCTAGAATCCCAAGGATCAGCAATGCCATTGGATCTAGACAAAAAGAGCTGACCTGTCTATCACCGCGGTGGTCTGATTCCTGGAGGGACCGAGGTGGCAGCGCGTACGAACAATCCAAATAGATTAATTTTCACTCCCACGAAATTTCTTTGCTAAACTCTTTTACAGGAAGGATAGCGATCATCCTTGATACACGCATCAGCATTCAACCAATATAAAACGTAATTTGGTGAAAGCACGCCCATCAAAAATGGTCATTCTCCGTGGGCGTTGCATTTCCTATGAAACTTTACACCTCAAAGTGCGTACCTAACTTGCTCCATTACTTGACACTATGGCAGTCATGCGACCATCCGCCCATACAACTTGAGCGCGTGCAATAAGGGTTAAAATGTCGTGGAAGAAAAGTGGAAGTTGCATCGTCGATCGGTCAGGAACTTCAGGTCAACGAAACGTCAGCTGTATTTGATTTTGATTTTCGGGGCGAGTTCCCGACAGTGCACCTCCCGTAAGCGTACGTTAGGAATTGGGGAGTATCTTCCATAGCAAGATCCGTAGCGCTTAGTGTCGCTGTTATAAACGAATTGATGATGAGAGGTACAGGTCAGTGAGGGCGGTTCTAGACATCAGTGACACGGAGTAAAAAGAGGGAATCCTTTTGGCTTCGTTTGTGCTTCGTGCCTTCAACTTCCATGTGAAGATGTTGGCAAAGAATGATCAATACCCGGCCATAAAGAGGCAGACCCGACAGCCGAGACCAACTGATTACTGTCAACGAACCACAACAATCAAAGCACCAAAGCAATATCATCGTCATTTGAATTTTTTACACTTACAGCTTTCGAGATTTCGGAGCAACTTGCACTTTTATTCAAACATGACGTCAACAGGATCTCCTTGTTCCTTTAATGCAACTTAAGGCGGTGCTTCAAACTTCAAAAATTGATCTGCGGCAGGTTCAATGGCAGGATACTCATCAGCATCACTCAGCTTGCGCTCAGCTAAACCAGGAAAGCTTATGACCCCGGTACTCCATACGAACGTTTTCCATCTGTTCTTCCCCTCTGGGTGTTAGAAAGAGTCTCTGCACGGCGCACGGAACTGAATTGGGTAAGGGATTTATTTTAGGACGTATGCATTCCCTGTTGATATTTCAAGTAGCAGCTGTAGCTTACTCTCTCTCTTCACTAGCTCACTGAAGTTGAAACATCATCATGAAATTTGCGCTCATCTCTGTATTATCTTTCGTAGTCCTATTCGCTCTTGCTGCTCCAGAAGTTGTCCATCACTGTAAGATAGCCCATAGCATGTACCATTACAAAAACTAATATCTCATTTACAGGCGGAAATGGTGTAGTAAGCCATTCTATTAGTAAATCCTGACCAGAACCTCACTATTTCTTTAGGATGCCTGTATGTGTTCTGTCCAGATTTAGGATCCCTCTACTAATCATACTGCACTACTAGGTCCCCCTGGAAATGGCTGGACATGTTGTGGCCCGTTGATCGAAGGCATTGGGGGAACGTATGTGTAATATTTCTTGCTTACATGCTTAAGACTCAATAGCCTCCAGCTGCCGCAAGTTAAAGCCTGGCGAAGTTTGCGCATTTTAGTATACTTCGTATTGCCAAACTATCAGATATCTTCCACACAATTGATACAACGGCTAATATACACAACATGCTATCCAAACGATCTCGACAGCATCTAACACACAGTTCCCAATGGTAAACAGCTATTATGATAATTGAGTTTAACTACGCAATGAAATGGTGTGAATGTGCTTACGATTGCCACGAAGCCAGCAACCCACAACAATGGAATTTTTTTGTGAAGCATAACTGAAATTTGAAGCTTATTGAAATGTTATCCACACTCTAAGCTATAATTATATACATCACCAGTTCCAGGACCTATTGAAAAACTATTGAGATACAATAGTGGGATTAGAGCCTGAGGTCTCACAAGTAACATAAAGAGACTGAGGTTCAGGACTTGGGAGGGCAGTGGCTAAGCTGACAACGCAAGCAAAGGCGATAACAGAGGTGATCCTGCTGAATTGCATAATGATAGAGACTCTTGAAGAAAGGTTGGATGAGTTGAGTGCTTTATCGTAAATGTGAGCTGTTTAAATACCCTCACGGCTGTCCAATATCGACAGAAACGTGCACGGAAATGAATTCCTGTGGACCATTCAAACCTTGTCAGGTCCCGCCAGCACTAGACACCGTTTGTAGACTAACAGGCAGCACTTGCGAATCGGATCGCTTCTGGAGATTATTTGCTTCCGCTATCGCCCCTTCTGGGCAATTTTTCAAAAGAATGTCTTGGCATATCACACAGTGATAACCATATATTGTAAGTTCATATTACACAACACCCGAATGGATTGATCGCGGTCGGAAAAATCGTTGCAATAGACAAGGATCCAAAAAGGATCTTTCCAGTGCTTTGCGAAGTTATTTCTTATTTAACACTAAAGTGTAACTTTTTGTTGGCTTTGAGGCTAGGTGTGTATTATTCCGGGCTTACAGAGAAAGAATCAAGGAAGACATTCTATATAGTTCTCAGTTTAGGAGGCTCAGGCTCATGCCATAAGGGTTTGATATCGAATTCATTATCAATTTCGCATGGAGTACGCATAATGTAATCAAATATTACAAATCCATTTTCTTTCTATCTGCGCCTAACAAACAGCTCCTGCAGGGAGGCTAACACATCTGTGACGAGATATTTATGAGATATACACCGTAAAGGTGATACGAACACGTACTTGGGGTAAGGAACCGATTTGCAGCACTTGAGTCCTCCGTAGCCTGTAGAAAACAACTGTTAGCTGAAAATACTTTGAAGGTAAATTCAATTTGCTTTACAATCCTAAATGAAGGCGAAATTAAGTTTTGGACGTAGGATAGACAGGCGTTAAAACTTACTGTATTGCTACCACCTGTATAATTTTGGGTATATTGCGTTAGAAGTCTGCAACGCGGTGGACATAGATGGGGATACTACGCACATTGTGATCCTAAACCTTGCGGAGTCGCGACAGCAGCATGGGCGACGAGAAGGAGGAGGAAGGTTGCAGTGATTGCTTTGAACATAGTTGAACGAGGATGCTTTGCGAAACTGAAGATGTTTTGCTAAGGAAAACTATCGTTGGACGACGCTATTTAACTATAATTTAAGAAACTTATGGGGATACCGGAGAACTAACTTATCGAGTTCTAGAAGTGTCTTGGCATTTGTACTCATTTCAGTTCTTTCCACAGATATTTATCATTAGAGATTTGGCCAAGGCGCAAGTTGGCATCGAGTTTCACCGGATTCATTATGAATTTATGGAGTAGTAATTAATACAAATAACACTCCAATTCCGTTTCCACATCCACCTAACAAGCGGATCCCTGGGGGATGTTAAAGCACCTATGCAACAATGAGGCAACATTAACAACAAATTGATACTAAAACATACTTGGGGTAAGGAATCGCCCTGCAACACTGATAGGTTCCATAGCCTGCAGAAAGTTAGTTGGAATAAAAAAGGAAAATCAAGTTGCTGTACAGTCCTAGAGGAAAGCAAGATTAGCTTTCGGACGCAAGAGAGGCAAGCACTAAAACTTACTGCATCGCTACTACCTGTATAATTAGGGTAGATATATCGCGTTAGTAAATTGCGATGAGTAATAATGAAAGTACTAATCACACTGTGATCCTACTGGTAATCCTTGCGGAGTCGCGACAGCAGTATGGGCGACAAAAAGAAGGAAGAAAGCTGTAGAAATTGCTTTGAACATAGTTGAAAGAGGATGTTTTGCGAAACTAAAGGTGTTTTGCTAAAGAAAACCTCTGTTGCACGAGGCTATTTAACAGACCATTCAGGAGACTTATGGGGGTAACATAGTACCAGAACTGTCACGGGCTCTTGTGGAAATCTGAGGTCTGAAGACTGGAAGTGAGAAGGTCTTGGCTTTCATACGCGTTTCTCTTTCTTTCAAAGTTGTATGTAAGTAGCAACTTTCAAAAATTGAGAAATGGCCAAGACACATACCTGCATCATAGAACTCCTCCTGGAACTACGGCATCATCTCCACTGCTTCATGGAGAAACACATGTAGATCACCTTTCAGGGAATAGACCCAGCTATATTAGTGGAACGTTCCTTAGCCGCCTACTGAAACGTCTAGACAATCGAGGAATGAGATGTTTTATTGGTGCTGAATCTGGATTCTGGCGTCAGGAACGAGGGGTGGAACCCAGTGGGAAGAGCTGATGAGAGGTTTACGGAATCACCAGAATTCCCCGTGCGTGCGGAATGAACCGGCTTCAAATGGAAACTGGCATAGAGCGGTACAGGCTGTACAGCCGCCTACGTTGGAGTCTTGAAGATCTTCAACCGCCTATCACCGTTTAATTTCTTCGTAATATTCGCATATAGGTGCTTATTAGGAACTTTCCCGGCCGGATCCCAGCTTTTGTATGTCGCTTTTACTCACTGACGCGCATCGCGCTCAGGCTAGAATTCATTGCGTATATACATTGAACCATTATGATTTCCCTGGCATCGACTACGGATTTATTCCCCAAATATATTATAACCACCACTGTATCATTGGCAGGTGATATCTAATGCTTCGGACCGAATTTCAAAATCAAGCAGTCTCTATAATGCAGAGTAGCCCGGGTGCGCGACAACTTTATGAAATATGTAGGTTACTAGTTAGTATGAATGAGGAGAAATAAAGTAAGGCTTACTATCCAAGTCCTCCCTTGGGTGCACTGAATGGGCCACAGCATCTGTAACCCGTAATGGGACCTAATAATGATGGAAATCAGCGACTTTCACCAAAGTAAGTAAACTTTATTTCTTAGTCATACAATCCTGGTTTAAGGTAAATAAATCAAATAGACTATCAGGCGATAACAGTACTCACAGTAGCGGTATAGCCTAGTAAATCAGAATAGAGAATATTAGTGTGAGCATGTAAGCACCACTTGAAAAAGTTAGAGACAGAAGTACTGACACCTTGAAACATCCGTTTCCTGAGGATTAGGTGCTGCAAAAGCAACCGACAGTCCTGCGAATAGAATGAAGTTTGCGACTTGGAATCTCATAGTAAGTTATAACAAAAAGATGATGCCTTCCAGAGAAGACCTGCTGGCTCTTTTATAAGCTCGTTAAACATTCCCTCTCACGAAAGGTCGAAGAAAATCCCGGCCGCTCTATACAGCGCTCTAGTAAAGCTTGTTTAACAATTCGGACAACTAAAAATAACATACATAACCCCGCTCAAATTGAAAGGTACCTCCGAAAACAGGGGTTGTATTATATTTATCATTCAAACATATCTTACATCCAAATGATGAGTACCGCCGCCCAGGTGAGTTGCTATGTCGGATGACAAGATTCTTACCATAATCAGAAAGATGATAATCGCCTTTCCTCACGTTGTCTTTTAATGCACGGCTGGCTGGCTGGCCCGAACTTGGTCCGAACAACCTCGGAAAGAACAAAGTTAAAGAGCAAGTCTTTCTATTTATAGACTGTCTGATAGCAGCGATAACATTTATTCGCTGTACAAACGTGTTTCCCATTTTACTAATACATGCTAGTATTGTTTCTGACAGTGGTATTTTAGGAATAAAATAATAAGTTTCATATTTGTGTTTGTCACCGTGGTCATAACTTCTATATCCCTACTCCTCAGCTTATATTTTCCTTCTGTTTATAATACCACATTGTATATATGTACGTAGAAACTTCTGAATATCGTTTTCGTCGTGGACGGTCGGCTGCATTCACCATTGTGTTACATATAATATGTATCTACCCTTACTCGGTTCTGAGCCTTATATATTATACCTGACAAAGTAATCCAGCTCCACGACAACTGTGGCACCAAAACACGTCAGTAAATTTACCAGTGGTATGGCCTTTTTACGTCTTACAATCCAAAGCCATCGGAATCGAATGGGCCGCAGCAATTATCACTTTTAATGGGGCCTATTGTAATAGCAAGAAATTAGTAATTTCCATCAGAAAGCAGCGCTATTTTATCCATACAGTCCTAATTTCAAATACGTAAGTTAACCCATACTTATTCATATATTGATAGTATACTCACAGAAGCAGTCTTGCCTAAAAAATTAAACCGAACGTGTCAACATGAAAATATTAGAAACAGAAGTTTTGAGCACTGACAAAGTGCCATATTAGGCCCCTGAGGGTTAGGCGAAGCAAGAGCAGACAAGCTGAACAACAAGACGAAGGTAGTGACTTGGAACCTCATGGTTATCGAAAGCAAGGTTAAAGAGAGATAGAAAGAATGGTGTCTTCAACTGAAGATCTGTTGGGTCTTTTATATGCTGAACAATCCCCTTCCTCTCACGAAACAACTTATATAATTTCGAATGCTTTATTTAATTCAACACCTGATATTAGTTGAAACATCGGCACTGGCTAAAAATATCACATAACGAACCTCCGAAAGCGACGGACTACCAACCAAATGCTAAAGATGGCTTTGCACCGAAATATGTCTCACTATTTCATTCAGATATTTAATATTCAGTTCTTATGGAATTTGATTTCTTAGGACTTTTGCCAGCATCTACGTGAGCTTTTTTTCGTGATAATTGTGATATAGACATATATGCATGCGGCCAGATCTTTAAGACGAACCAGTAACCTCCAGTAACACATCTATACTTTCGATATATTTTGTGCCGAAGGGAATACAGGTCACGATACTTACTGATTAGCATCCATTGTCAAAACATGAAACGGATCATGACGGGGAAACATGGCGAATAAGAGGTATTTTTGTGTGAGTCTCTAAAAAGCGTCGTAAGAATTTAATAAGTACCTTATCCATGACACAAGGTGAGGACTGGGCTGGAGCCAGAGATATTTTTAGGAGCATAACTTAAGAGCTCATTCCAAAGTATCTTCGTACCTGTTTACTGAACCATTCTTGGGTATTGTAA
>JASFCY010000024.1:2862-31096 GCA_036940585.1 Cyathus olla
ACTCTCAACATCCCATACTCTGATTGTTTCATCATCTGAGCCTGACACCACCTGTTTTCCATTTGGAGAAAATGCCACAGATTTCACAGACCTAGTGTGGCCTTCAAATAGTCCAGCAATTGTTTTTCCACTCTCAACATCCCATACTCTAACTGTTTTATCATCTGAGCCTGACACCACCTGTTTTCCATTTGGAGAAAATGCCACAGATATTACATAGCTGGTGTGGCCTTCAAATGGACCAGCAATTGTTTTTCCACTCTCAACATCCCATACTCTGACTATATTATTCCATGAACCTAACACTACCTGTTTTCCATTTGGAGAAAATGCCACAGAATTCACAGACTCAATGTGGTCTTCAAATAGTCCAGCAATTGTTTTTCCACTCTCAACATCCCATACTCTGACTATATTATCCAATGAGCCTGATACCACATGCTTTCCATTTGGAGAAAATGCCACAGAACATATAGAGCTGGTATGGCCTTCAAATGGTCCAGCAATTGTTTTTCCACTCTCAACATCCCATACTCTGACTGTTTTATCATTTGAGCCTGATACCACCTGTTTTCCATTTTGAGAAAATGCCACAGAAGATACCCAGCTAATGTGGCCTTCAAATGGTCCAGCAATTGTTTTTCCACTCTCAACATCCCATACCCTGACTGTTTTATCATTTGAGCCTGATACCACCTGTTTTCCATTTGGAGAAAATGCCACAGAATATACAGGCCTGGTGTGACCTTCACATGGCCCAGCAATTGTTTTTCCACTCTCAACATTCCATACTCTGACAGTTTTATCCCATGAGCCTGATACCACCTGTTTTCCATTTGGAGAAAATGCCACAGATCTTACCCAGCTGATGTGGCCTTCAAATGGTCCAGCAATTATTTTTCCACTCTCAACATCCCATACTCTAACTGTTTTATCTGATGAGCCTGATACTACCTGTTTTCCATTTGGACAAAATGCCACAGAATATACATAGTTGGTGTGGCCTTTAAATGGTCCAGCAAATGTTTTTCCACTCTCAACATCCCATACTCTAACTGTATTATCATCTGAACCTGACACCACCTGCTTTCCATTTGGAGAAAATGCCAAAGAATTTACATTTGAAGTGTGGCCTTCAAATGGTCCAGCAATTGTTTTACTACTCTCAACATCCCATACTCTGACTGTTTTATCATCTGAGCCTGACACTACCTGTTTTCCATTTGGAGAAAATGCCACAGATCTTACCCAGCTAGTGTGGCCTTCAAATGGTCCAGCAATTGTTTTTCCACTCTCAACATCCCATACTCTGATTGTTTCATCATCTGAGCCTGACACCACTTGTTTTCCATTTGGAGAAAATGCCACAGAATTGACAGACTCAATGTGACCTTCAAATGGTCCAGCAATTGTTTTTCCGCTCTCAACATCCCATACTCTGACTGTTTTATCATCTGAGCCTGACACCACCTGTTTTCCATTTGGAGAAAATGCCACAGAATATGCAGAGCTGGTGTGGCCTTCAAATGGTCCAGTAATTGTTTTTCCACTCTCAACATCCCATATTCTGACTGTAGTATCATTTGATCCATATGCCACTTGCCTTCCATCTGGTGAAAATGCAACACTTTGTATTCCAGAATCATGATGAAATACTGCATGTAAAACAGAATTCCATGTTTTTTCTCTTCCTTCTATAATAGCAATGCAATTGTTAAAATAATGTGAGTAATGTTTCACAAGTATTGATTCTGTAGGTGCAAATGGGAGTGCAGATATATATATATGTGGCATGCTCTCCTTAATTGGAATATAAAAGTGTTCCATGAATTTCACTGTGTCTTGTATGAAGTTCCAGATATCTGTATTCCTCTACTTTATATTAACATTATAATTTAGAAATAGAAAAGTCATCACTTACTTCTAACCATTGCTGCATAGATTTCAACTCTTCTGATGCTCTTTGTATCTCATTTAGCAAACTCATTACTTCTACCCAGTATAAAAAGTTGCAGTAAAGGAATTTTTTAATTGGTTTCTCAAATTGTTCAGATACTGTAGCAATATCTTGGTAATGCAGACATCAGTATTTACAACTATATTGCAGGTGTTTTGATATATTACTTTCAATTCTCTGAGATAAATCTTTGATTTCTTTGTTTTTCAGGTATGATGATTCAATATTGCAGATGTTGAATTTCAGCTCATTGTTTAGAATTATGAATACTCTGTTGCCCATTCTTTTTAGATGTTCCTTCTTTTCAATATAATATTTCTTATTATCACATCTTTCAGTGATATATTCCCGAAATGATAAATGACTAAATGTAATTTTCTCATTTTCAATTGAAAGAACTGGTTGAAGACACTGCAATATTCGTAAAATTTCATTATCACAAGAAGTAGAATTCATATTCCCATTCATTGTGAGAAAGTGTTTTAGCTCCTCTTGACCCAGTGGCACTTTTAACAAATATATGGTTCCCATGACTTGTCTGACAATTTCTTGTCTTCTTTCTACCCATTTTCCAAAAGACTTTTCAAGAATTTTGAGGTACAAGTCATCAATTCCATTATTATTACTCTGTCCAGACAAAACCTGTTCAAATTTCTCCTCTATTGACTCTTCATCTTCTTGAGTTGTTGTGAGATATTTAATAGCAGTTGAAGCCCAAATGAATAATCCTGCTGCTTTACTTGTCATTTTATTCAATTGGTCCTCATCTGGTTCAAATAGTGTGTCATCTTTATAATTCTCAAAGCTCTTTCTTAAGAATATATATATATCATTATCCATTTTGGAATCAATGTTTAGTTTTATCACTTTACAAAAGTCAATGTTTTGAAGAAATTTTGTTGTAGCCCCAGGTCTTCCAGTTATGATTAGTTTGTATTGTTTGGGAAGAGCAGGCCATTCCTCCAATGTTTTTTTGAAAGCCACAAGAGATTCTGAGTTATTGCATTCATCCAAAGCATCAATAACAACTGCAGGAGGAGCCAATCTCAATCCATCCTGATGTATCTTCAATGGATTTACAATAAGATGTTTAAAATGCCAATTGATATTCCCAGAAATGAAAGTATTATCCAATGCCCCAGCAATTGTATCTTCCAGGAATCTATCCTTTGAAGCCAAATCTGAAGCTACAGTTCTCCAGACCACTGTTGGATCACCTAAGATATCCTCATCTCTCTTGAAGAAATGTAAGCCACCAAGTCTCTTCCATTCTGTAAGTGTGTCAACCACTGTAGAAGCAATAGCAGATTTTCCACAGCCAGGACCACCAGTAATCCACAAGATGTTTGGAGTAGACTCATCTAATTTTTGTTGATTTAAATTCAGGTATGTTATGAATACTTAGATGGATAGTATACATACCAAAATCTGTAAGCCATGTATAAATATCTTCCAAGATTGCAACTCTAGTCCCTTCCATGCAAGCAGGTGGACAGTGTAAATTGTGAGAGGCAGGTTCAAGAAGCTTCAATTTTTCTTTATTCGTATAATGGTTGTTTAAGATGTTATAGTTGATTTGATCTCTACCAACATTATTCAGCTGTCCACCAGACACGGCCACGCCATGTGCACTCGGGAACATTTGAGCAGTTGAAATTCCTTTGTTATCAGCCATTGTGATTCGATTGCAATGCGAGAAAAGTTGCGTTGAGCTTGCAGTGTAGGTTCGATCTTGTGCGACGAGTGCCGAGCAGAATCAGAGGGGGGACTTCAATCTACAACAGTGAACTTTATACGAGTATTACATGATCCAATACATGATGCCGATGCGTCAATGCACAGAGCTGCTGGATCTACCAATCATTCTAACCTTAGCCTGTTCAATACATTTATCTGGGAACAACAATCTACTTCAGGTAATATGAGCATGAGGAGCGTCGAAATGAAAGAGCATGTGGTTGCAGAAGGATTGACCAAAAACGGACGAACGACAGATGCCGGCATTGGGCCAAAGTTTCGTTTCAACCATGTGCCAGTAAATCTCCCACTCACCGCCCCACCCCATGCCATCTTTCAACGCAGCCCAACTAAGCCCTTCACTCACATTCCTTCGGACTGAAGTACCGACACGCAATTCATCGCTTTTCAAGCTCAGCATTGCAAAGCCCAGGTACGTTCTCGTTTCCACGTATTCAACACCCCGCCAATTCTTTCCTTTCCCATTCCGCGTCTCATAACGTAGTCCGGGCTTCCATTCCCCTCCGCGCTCTACGTCGCGTTTTCCCACTTCGCCAACTTCAACGCGATAGCAAGCATCGAATGCGACATACTGGAGATCTCCGCTCCAAATGTCAATAACCTCACCGCCCTCCACGTTACACCCTCTCCCACTCTTGCACCACATCGATGCAAACTCGTCACAACTCCGAGCACGAACCAACCACACCCCGGCCCTGATTGAACACGTCATGCACTGCATCGGATGGTCTTCACCTGTACAACATCGTTGATGAATCTTCGTCACTCACACACTCAAGTCCCCTGGCCCATCCGAAGTGTCTCCGCTGTTTTCTTCAAGTCGACTTCCGATGAGCATACGAACGCTTTCGCTGGTGCTGACGTACACTGATGAGAATGGAGTATCTCACAACGGGACGGTGTGTGATGTTTGCCTGGAGATGGTGGCTTGTGTGTCGAGTGTCAATGAGATCTTCAGTACGGTATGTCAGGTCCCTCTCAAAATCGTCAATATAAGTATTTCTGATGGAATGGCTCGTCTACTAACTAGATGGTACATCTCGTTGTGTGACGTACATGGGATCACCCTCTCCTCTGCCCGCCAAACGTCAATACCTTCACGACCGTCGACCTCATATTCTGTCCACCACGTCGCAACAAACTCGTTCCAATTCTGAACATGAACCGTCCATACCCCGGCACTGAACGAATATCTCATGCGTTGCATGCTACATGGTCTTCATTCATACAACATCGTTGATGAGTCTTCTTCACTTACATATTCAAGCCCCCTGCTCCTTCCGGCACGCTCCCAGTCTCTCCTCAAACCCACCTCCGATGAATATGCCAACGCTTTCGATGGACGGACGTACGCTGCCAAGGGAAGGGGGTAGTCCCAGAACTGAATGGCTGGAAATGGCGGCCTGTGCGTTGAGTGTCGAGGAGACCTTCAGTATGGTATGTCATACATGTTCCTCTCAACGTGAGTATTACTGATGGAATGGTTCGGGCAAGTGGTTCTTTGGAGCTATCTGGAGGAATCTCGAGTATATTGTACCGCATCACGCCACTATGCGCGCCCTTCCTTTTCTCAGGTGAACCGTAAGGATGACACCGATTCATGTGCTCATCCTACCGCTCAGGACGAACGTAACGTGACACAACTCAGTACCACATTAGCCTGTTTGTGTGCAGCTCTGACACGTAGACCAGAAACAGAATAGTGAGGCGTGGGTGATGGTATCACCTGGGACTAACGCGGGGACATTTCCTTCTTCTAACCTGGTTAAATATAGTAAGCCCGCACTATAAATTCCGTTAATCTTCACTCTGAACAGTGAAAACCGTCCAGCTTAGTACACCTAGGCACTTGGTTGACATACAGCAAGAAAGCAGTTACTGAGATTGTCCCTCTCACTCCCGACTTTCTCCTGACTACGCCGCCTCAACCTGAGGTCTCCAAACTGGAGGATGTATCCTGGCTTCTCCCCATCTCTTGCTTATCTCACTGCTCGTCTCTGGCTAGCATATTCCTTTTGATTGTTCATTTCATTTCCCTCCAACATCGTAGCTCCATGTTAGTGTAATTGCTATCGGGTCTGCCTCCTCGCTTCTGATTATGCTGCCCGTGACACTTGGGGGTTATCTCTGCTTCTGTCTCTTGCTCACCTCGCTGCTCACTCCGCTTAGTGTATTTCTCTTGATTTCGCATCCCATTCCTTCCCACTACGACTGTAGGCACCCTCTCGCTCATGTACACTCCCCAGTCTTGCCTCAAGTAGCATCCTGACGACACCCTTCTATTAAATAGTGTCTTGTGTATTATACTGGGTAAATATGTACGATGTAGATGTGCCGTTGCAGGGCATGCATTATAGGTAATTGTTGTCATGTTCCTAGTAATAATAGGTGTAAGATTTACGTCGTACATTAACACTATTTCATTGCACTTTCGACTTACTTTCGACCTTCGTGAGAATATGTGGCCATTTAAATGGCACTGAGATCTCGTCCAGTGCTTCCCACCGACCATTCCTTTTTATCCAGCGCCAGTTACTGAAAGAACAAATGGTACGAGATTTAATACCACAGAGAACTGATTGCAGCCTGAATGACATACGAGACTGCCTCATGCATCAGCGGCATTCACCGGGGTTAAACTTTATAGTTTGCTCTAATACGTTGAAAGAGCAAGGCAAACTACTTGTGTTGCTTGTGTGCGCTGTGAACGGCAAGTACCAAAATAACTCACTCAGCGTCATCGATAACGGAGATGAAAGGGAGAAAAAATAGCGTCAATAAGTGAAATGGATCACTCGGAGATGTTAAGTAGTAAAAGTGTTAAATATGGCGCCGTATATAATGGTATGATGTTAGTAAAAATATAAGTACTACTTTTATTGCAGTCAGAGTAAAAGGTATCGAGATAAATTGAGTGAGAGTAACGAGACACTCGTATTACTACTCACTTACTACTCACATCGAAGAGTCGAAACCTCGAAGGCGACCACTGGTACTGATATTCGACAGCAGCAAGTACGGCAGGAAAAGATACAGTGGGAGTTAATTAGGAATTGATGTAACGCATGTATTCGCCGGCGGGTAAGGTAAGGTGAAGACGATGGGTTGAGATGCTTTGTATAGATCACTTATGGGAAAAGTCATCTCGTATTTATCGTCGATCTATAGGTTAAGAGTGAAAAGATGGAAGACCAACAGTAAACCAATGGGCATTGCCGATAAATACAGTACGGTACCTGCTCAATAATCGATCATGACACGCCGAAAGAGTGAGGTGCTCTGTATACTTATAATTAGATCGCCCATGGGAACTAACAAATTTTAATCAGCCATCGATAACGTGGGTATGAAAGCAAGCGAGAAGCGATTAATTATTAGAGTTGGGAGCGCACTATTAATAAAGCTCACAGTATCGAAGAGGATCCAGTCGATGCAGCGGCCCCTGAGAGCGATCCAGTTGTTCTACGATGACAAGCCAATGAGTACGTTAATATCGTCTATCAGAAACGTCCCAAAACACTTGTTGCACCGGCGACCATGTTGAACGAGTGAGGCGCTCTATATACTTATAATTAGATCGCTTATGGGAAAAGCCCCAGCTAAGGAATTTTGATTAGCAGCCATCGATAAGGTAGGCATGAAAGGATATGGGAAGCGATTGTACATGAGCGTTGGGAGCGCATTATTAATAAACTTGACGGTATAGAAGATACCTGGTCGATGCAGCAGTATGCCCTGAGAGTGATCCAGTTGAAGTTCTTCGATGACAAGTTTAGGCAACATGCCAGTGGGGCCTAACAGAGACCTCCCGGCATAGTCATATGAATGTTAATATTCACCTGTCGCCTGTGTAGTGTGAGCTCTAAATGAGCCAACGTCACTAGTGGGACATACCTGCACATCGCCGACAACGGAATCTTCCCCATTCCCACCAATCCAACGTACGACTACAGAAAAAAGCGTGGTATAAGGGTCAGCTGAATATGCAATAACTTATAAGACAAAACGAGCGCGTTCTTGAAGGGCCGCTAACTTCATCCCAACTTCATTCAGTGTTGATCTAGTGTTTTCCAAGGTCACCAATGGTGGCGTGGTGGTTGCCAACTCGTGGTTTCTCAGTAAGCAGTGAGTGGTAGTCTGTGGTACATAGTCGTGGAAAGTCGACGAGAGGAACTCTTAGTTAGATCGAAGTTGTTACAGTTCAAGCAGTTGAACGGCCCGCCTACTTGATTTAGCGTAATGCTTGAAATTCCGAGTATGGGATCGCCTTCGCAGTGGAGAAGCACAGCTGAGCCGAGGACGAGGGTTTTGTCTTACGATCCAGAGACGCAGAAAAGGAGGCTGGCAGGGGTGTGGAATCCCCTCCAGCAGCCACCTGAGTATTCAGCTGGAGGTGATGGTGGTGTAGATGCTGGAGAGGGTAAGAGTAGTAGTACAGGTGGGGTGAGAGTGATGGCGCTATACAACTGTAAGTCCCATAAGCCCAACCCGATACCGACAGCCCTTGAAATCGTTTGTATTAAACTTAACCCTCACAGGACACCCCGGACCAGGCAAAACGTTGGTTTATGATACCACAGATACCATCGATTTCGATAATATCCCTCTGAATGGCGGTCTCCTGGTCGAAATCCTTAAAATTTCCATGGATCCACACCTGAGGGCAAAGCTGCGTGATCCGAGCAAAAAACTGTACTCGGTATGTTTAAGACCTGTCCTATGTTTTTATTGTTTCTATCGTTGATGCTAACGGCTTTCAAGCACCCTTTACCATCAGAGAATTTATCGAAAACAACGCCACCTCCGTCGTTTTGCGTTCTGAGAACCCGGAACTTAAGAAGGGAGAGTACGTCTTCAGGATCTTACGTGCGTTTCATCCTTTCCAGTCACCCTATGTCGTTGTTCTAACTTCTTACCTGTCATTCCTATAGCGTTTATGAACTACACGGTCGTTAACGACACCAGTGAACTCTGTGTTATTAACAACAAACACAGCTACAACTTGCCATAGCGCGTGTATGGTGGTGTTGCAGGCATGCCTGGTACGCGCCTTTGTTTAATATGTACATTGTTATGATACGTCCTGACGTTGGGATGCGTAGGTAAAACAGCATGCCGCATGGCGAGAACACCTCCATGCAAAGAAAGGTGACACAGTGTTTATGTCCGCTGGCACTGGACCTGTTGGATAGCATGTACTATCAGCTATTTAATTAAGCCATATATTTAATACTCCCTTCATTTCAGCTTCGTAATTCAGCTCGCAACAGCAAGATGGGCTCAAATCTCCGCAGGGTCTGACGATAAAGTAGAGTTCGTGAGAGAGTGCGGTGCAGACATCGCATTCAATTACAAGACTACCAGCACGAAGGAAGTGTTGGAGAAGGATGGACCGATTGATGTGTCGGTTCCCGTTGTGTTTACTAGAGCAACATAGCTGCTGCTGTTTGCGAGCACTATGGTGCTAACGTCTCCTCTAAACAGCTACTCGGACAACGTCAGCGGCGAGACACTTGATCTTGCTCTGGAGAATGCAAGCATGGGAGCAGGGTCCGTCGTACGCTTTCGTTTTGTTTCCTATTCATACATCTAACGGCCATATCTAGGAATGCGGTATGATCTCTGGATATAACATTGGCAGTGCAGCAGTTGGGGTTAACCTTCCACCTTCCTCTACCCCCCTCTCCTTCTTACTCACCCACTCTACTTTACAGAATCTTTCCTATGTCGTCGGCAAGTCCATGTCCGCGAACGGATTCATCGTCGAACGCCTGCACCACAAGTACGAGGAGAGGTTCTATGAGGAAGTACTGAAGCTTATTGCGGAGAGGAAGCTGAAGCACCGCGAGCATGGGTGGACTGGGTTGGAGCATGCTGGGGAGGCGTTGTTGGCTGTTCTTCAGGGGACGAATAAGGCAAAGGTGGTGGTGCATGTTGCTGATGAGTAGGCGCAAGAGTTGTGAATGTTTTTGTACAGATGTGATCGAGGCGGATGGGTATTGGATTGAAGGATGACCGTAACGTTACTAACATAAAATAAATGTCTGCAAACGTCTTGTATTTCGAATGATTGTAGCAATGTAACTAGGTACCCAGAGTCCCAGACCCTTTGTGTTGAGATAACACGGATGATTTAGATTGCTCTTTTTTATCGGTTGCTTCGACTATGGGGGATCTACTACAACGACTTGTCTATATCACGAGCATATCACGGCTAACAAATAGTTATAGGGGAGTTTGAGAAGAAAGCTCTATTACAGCATATACCTAAACCAGCAACATGGATATCTAGTACATAACACCTATGACCCACGACCAACCTACGCGAAAGGCAAGGATTCACGCTGGAGGTTGTAAATACGTTGACCACGGCATATATCAACGAAGCACTTCATCCTGCTGGTGTGCAAGAGTTTTCCGTCATGTCTAGTAATACGACCGTTCTAGGATGCTATAATGGAGAAACTTTCCCCGCGAGCATTAAGAAAGCCAATACTACGAATTCAACCGCATGATATCCATAATAGATATGTGGTAAGGATTGGATTACAAGGCCTGAGACGACACGGTCCCCTGAGGAATCATTACCGAATGTCACCTTCGAATGCCTTTCACAATTGTCAAACGATAAAATGGTATACGAACATATACTACCTGTGCTACTTCATGACCATCATTTATCTACCAAGAACATTCGACGCGAGGTTCACTCCAAGGAAATATCGCTACGATTGGCTTTCAATGAAACAAGAGCACTCCGAAGTGTGGCTGGCCTCAAGATGTCTATCCTTTCTTGCATCCTTGTGAGACATCGCGGCGAGGCATCGATGGCCAGTTGGTTCAGATAGATGGACCGTGAATGTGAAGTTGGCTGTCGGTTGAGAGATACTTCGGGGGTACTGCAGTGACATAGCGGCGCCTTCTCTCTGGGCGAACACATCGCCAATCGTGTGTTCGTCTCCTGCCTCACCAGAGTCGATCCTTCTCCTCCAGAGTTTCCATCTTTATCCTCTACACTACTCCTATCCGTTGCATCTGCACCCTTCCTAGGCCGCCCGCCAATCTCGAAGACCCGTGAACCGCAACATAAGGGCAAAGTGTCGATGAGGAATGGTACAAGTTAAATAGCCTAACTGGGCCTTCTTCCCGGTCGAGCGTCATATTGATCTTGCGTTTGTCTCCAGCTTGGCCATATTAAATTCTCCGCCCAACTCCATTATTAACCTTTACATTACTATCATCCTCCGTACTCCGTGCCACACCCGGGTAAAGTGCAGCATAAAAACGAGAGCATACGCGCAGTCGTGAAGGCGACGTGGCACGGATAAAGAACAAGCAAGGGAGGAGTACAGTATACTGGATGTCCCAATTCGTAAAGTCGGTTTTAAGGTCGGTGTGAAGTGAACTTGACAAGGCCTCATGGCAAAATAAGAGGCTAGTATAGGACAAGCTAACGGCTCTGTACCCCTTACAAGCCAAGCAGGACGAGAATCAACACTTTCGTTGAACCAGCTGACATAGGTGTCCGTGGTGCCGAGGAAGTAGAGGTGAAGGCCACGGCGACAACAAGGGGCTATATTTCAATCTTGGTAGGAACGGCGGCGTCTTCCTTTGCAAACTCCCGCTAATCGAAAGTCGAGTCAGCCCTTTTCTCTATCCTCTCTCATTATCTCCTCTGTCGCCCCGACCGCGAATCCAACAGCCTTTCCAACCTCAGATCCACCTTCTTAACACGTGCCAGCCTTCCCTACTATGGGCATCGACGTCGATAATCACTCATTTCCACCCATGCTCCTTCTGTCGATCCAAGCACATCGGGGTGCGCAAGCAGAATTCGCAGATAAGAGATCGAAGTTGAAAAAGGGGCGGGGTGAGAGGGTAGAATTGTGGTTCTCTACCGATGACACTAACGAATCGGTGTCGATCGTGGTTGATATGGGTTGATAGGTCCGCTAAGTGACGGGGAGAGTGTGGCAGGCGGGGACACAGGGGACACAGGAATGTGTGCAAGGAAGGAGTGTAGGTGTTGCGCAACCAGAGAGGAGAAAGAAAGGGTTCAAATAGACAGATAGACTAAAGCCACCAATTTGTTAGCCATACACACAAACACGAAAATGAATGAACAATAACCATCTTCTCCATTGCATCATATCCTACAAAGTACGCTTCTCATCTCCCTCCACCTCCCCAAGAACCCACTCCAGGTCCCTTCCTCCATGCTCTCTTACACTGCCTGGCCACATGCAACGAATGTACATCCCCCGCCCCTCCTCTTTCCAAATGCCCAACGAGACCGATTTTGACATGCTCGAAAACGGCAGTAAACGATTCGGCTTTCTAGGCAACTGTTCCAACATAAAAGGCGAAGGGTCGAGAGTGGCCGGGTTCCGATCGATATATATATCTCCCTCTCCCATTTCCGTTGCATTGCGCGACGGGCACTAAATCCAAACCAGAACCCGCTCGCGCTCTTCGCTGGTGCTGCTGGCGCACTTTCATTTCCGCTTGAACCAGGATTGGTATTACAGAAGGTAGGACCTTAACCCGGAACCTCCTCTTCCTTTGCATTGAGCGTGACCGGGAGAGGCACGCAAAAGGTTTCTCAGATGCTGGCGCATAGGGTACTAGTGCTTCATCTTGCAGATCAGGGAAGAAATGAAGGTCGAGGACATAAAGAGGTGTGAAGAAGATACAGAGGCAGCAAGGGAGCTTCGTGCATGGGAGGTGGATGGTGTGGAAGTGGATGCGTTAAGCGAAGTGCAGAGACGGGGTACGTTTTGAGTTTGTTTCGAGTGCGCACATTGGTCTCCTGCGTTCGTCTTCCCAGGTGTCTCTGTAGGCTCTTTCTCCTCCCTTCTTCCACCTTTTCCGAGCGTCGGACAATGCAGAGCGACTGTAAAGAGCTCTATAAGTCCTAGAATTCGAAGGTGACGTAGCGTAATAATAAACCAGAAACGAAGGGTGGTAGTCGATGAGGTGCTGAAGGGCTGCAAGGGCGATGAAGAGGCGGGGAAGGAGTTGCGTGGGCGTGACGTAGATAACGAGGGAGTGCGAGTGGTTGGAAGTAGTGGGACGGGACATAATTTGAGGGTATACATCGATATATTGTGTTCGTCTCCTGCCTTATCCCCGTTTCTATTGTTATGCTCTACACTTATCCTCCCTTCATCCTCCCTTCCCTCGCTGTGGGACCCGGGACAATGCATAACGACCATAAAGAGCTCCATAAACCCTAGTTTTTGCAGGTGGCGTAGCGCAGCAAGGAAAGGGGATGATAGACTGAAGACCTTGAAGGAACTATTGATGTCGATTGGTCCCCACCGAATCGAACCTGGGTTTGGTTCAAGGGTTGTAATAGCTCTGGAATACGTGGATATCATCGACCGCCTTTATCCAGATCGAAGACCGCATCTTCGGCAGTGCGTTCACTCCTAGCCTTGCTAGCTTCAACCTTCCAAGCTCGACGAATGAATCATGATTGGTATTTCCTCTAATATGCTTCATCCCAGTTGTGCGACCTCCGTAGGTGGCGGTGAGCGTAGTGTGGAGAGAGAAGCCGAGTCCTCCCTGCTTCATCCCGGATGGTAGAAAGGGAAGCACGCTGAGATGGGTAGGGGTTGAGGAAGGAAGGAAGAGGTCGGCGGTTTTTGAGGGGGAGAAGGAACATCGACAACTTGAAGCAGGGAAGGTGTTGATCCGACTTTAAGGTTGGAAATGAATTACATGTTTGGGCTACTGCGAAGAGAGGAACTGAACAATGAGGAAGGGGTAGTGAGTAAAAGAGGAGACATTGACATACCGATTCGAGCTCTTCCAACAGTGTCCTTCTTCCTTTAGTGTTTGTGATGCAACATGTACACTCCCTGCAGCTTAGATATCGAGGAAGCTAGATAGAGATAATAGCGCGTTGTCTTTCTCTTCAGCAGGCTGCGGGGTAAGGTAGGCCAGGACCCTGGAAAATCCCGGTTAGGGTCGCATACTGATCCCCCTATGGGGGAAGAAAATTTTGTCAAACGCCGGATACACTTTGGCGGACATCCCCCTAGCAGGGCCGACTTTTTTTGGCTGAGGTCGGATTTTGTGTCCCCCTACCGCAGCACCCCCACAAAGTGGTTGGATAAAAATCCCCCGGTCGCAGCACAGCCTCTGTTGCCATATGGGTTTGTTTTGGGTTTTTTATGTGCCGGCGCTCGTTCGCAGCATCATCTTTCCTTCATGCGGTGCTCATACTCGCCCTCGGCGCACTTACGGTCCACTGCCTCAACAATATCACAAATGCATGCAGCAATCCCTTTGCCCATTATTGCAAGTTTAACATTTTGCACCACCATCTTTATGATATATTGCTCGCTTTTTTCCTACTTTCGCACTCAGCAAATGTTTCAGTGTTCTCAATGCTATACTTTGGCCTAGTGATGCCTGGGTTCAGTTCGAGAACTGCAGTTCAAACCCGAACTGCCCAGAACTGGACCCAAGTCCAGTTCAAAGTTCAACCTCTTAGGTAGAACCGAACTGTAGTCCAGTTCATGGTTCTCAAGAAAGTGAAAATCTCTGAACCCATTTGAACTGGTTTGAACAGGTTTGAACCGAAAGTATTTCTGAATTTTTTGGTTTAAAAATATGCTCATGGCAAGACTCATACACAGCTTCTCAATGTCTTAAGTACTTAGAATAACCTTACTACTTTTACCATTGCACTAAGTGGCCATGACTATTACAACTGAAATGTAAACAACTAAAGAGCAATATATAAAAAGAAGCATTTTATTAAGAGTCTGTACTAGTTTATGATACATGAGTGTGGATTGTGCCTGTCCTCTAACCCCCTGCCTAGGCCTTCATGCTCCCACTTGCCACCATTGTCATTGAGCATTAGTATGGAATCATGCATACTGGGATGGGTGATGCCTCCACATAGACTTGGAGCACTATTCCCACTGCCTCCAATGCTCTCAGCAACAGAGGGAATGTGCAGAGGTGGATTATAGGTGGACACTGAGGTGGTGAGGTCACAAGCTGTGGGTTGTGCAGTGACACATAGAGGGTGCGGTAGTACCTGTTCACGATTGACTTTGATGTGGGTGCATTTGGGAATGTGGAGGACAGCAAGGTGGAGATTTGTTGGATTAGCACGAGCACGAGCAGGGAGATGTTGAATGCCGAGGTGTGCATTATGAGGAAGAGAATGTTGATGTGTTTGTTTATTCTGTAGAAACTGTAAGTGGGGAAGTAGTAGATATGAGAAAATGTACCCTTCACTGGAAGCATCCAGCACCTGTAGCAGTCTACAGAGGCTTGGAAACTGGCAGAGGAGGATGTGGTGGAGGAGGATGTGGTGAAATTGGTTGACAAGTAGATAGGTAGTATATAGTATTACTAGTGTATGTAGTTTAAAGGTCTGTATATTGGATTATTTTTTGTTTCAAATTTGAAGATGGAGTGTAAGTTTGGTATTTACAGTGTTAAGTTAAAGTAAGTACATAGTCTTTAAGATATCTTCAAATTTCTATTAAGACAGCTCTAAGTAAAATTGGTACATCACTTATAATACAAAGATTTATACCTAAGAAAGCCCCTGTGGTGTATAGGAAAGTATCGAAATTAGCTTACTCTTAAAGTTCTGTGTTCGACTCCTGCTTGTTGAAAATATTTTACAGAAAAAAAAAGTCCAGTTCTTGGTTCGAATTGCATCTGAACCTGAACCATAAGTCCAGTTCTAAGTTCAGAGAAAATAGGCCCTGAACCAGACCGAACCAGACCTGAACATCACTACTTTGGCCTCATTTATTTGTAGTTTCAGCCCTCAGCTCCTGAGCTTGAACTTGTTATAAAATCCATGTAGTTAGTCATTAGGAATGTATAATTTCTTCAAGTGTTAATTTACATCTCAACCTGCATATTTGAATATTCTCACTTTCATAATTCATTGTGTTGCATGAATCCATCTTCCATTCTTATATTTAATTCTAACAAATTTTATACAATATTTTAGCAGCTTTTTAAAGACACATTAATCTCAATATGTCTGCTACAGATATATTTGTGGAGTGGATAGGAACTGGGAAGTTTTATAAGGATGTACCAGACTCTGTGTCTGATGAACTCATTCTGGCATCAATATATCTCCCAAATCAACACCATCACCTATAGATCTGATAAAGACCTTCCTTCCTGTTGTATCCAATGACTTCAATATTTTATTGCCAGCTGAAAGGTTATCTTCAAGCTTGACATCACATTCTGTTGATATTCTTAATGCCCTACCAATTCCATCTCCGCACTATCTTAACCAACTGAATGCTATATCAGGCCAAGCCATGCTCAATGGAAAAGTGTCCATTCGAGTTAATACATCTCTTGAAGATCAGGAGATATTTGTACCCTTTGAAGCTTTAGGATATTGGTCATACTTCAATAAAGCCATTCATGCAAAGTTGCAGTGGATGAAAGCTCTTACCTGGCTTGAGAATCATGAACTCAGGTCTCCAATAATACTCAAAGCTATTGCACAAGATGTTCGCACTCTTCTTTCACAGGTATCCTGGACAGGACTCCTTCCAGGTCTTGGGTCTCACATTTCTATTACAGAGATGGCAGATTTTTTGTCAGATGAATGGCTTCTTGGAAGCCATGTCAATACTATGCTCCACAGAATAGATATGCATATAAAAGAGGGAGAACCTGGACCACATCAATACAGCCAGCATACCATTGGATCAACCACACTGGCACAGTCACTCACTGAATCTTGGCTTATAGAGTGACAGAACTGTACTGAAACATACAATTCTTGTGCTAATTATGATCTTCAGACATATGGCACACATTTGGCAGAGTCCAGAAAGGGACCAGTCCTTTGGTTTGTTGCATTTTCAATGCCCAGACACTGGACAGCACTCCAAATTGATCCATCTAGAAATGAAATTAACTGGAGCAACTCGTTGGGAAAGTCAATTCCAAATGATTTGGCAGACGGACTAAAAGTATGGGTCAAACACTGCTGCCAGCAAGAATTTACTATCAAAACCTCACTACCATGCACTCATCAAACTGACACTTATTCATGTCCTGTCATTGCAATTAATACAATTAAGCACAACATCTTTGGGGAGGATCTATGGACAGAGGAATCATGCGAAGCCTTGCATATTAATGAGTTTATCAATATTATATCCTATGTTTTGAAGGTTTCAGGGCTGGATAATTTGAAGGTTTGTTATTATCTGCATATCTTGTTTTGAGTCTTGACTCACACATAAATATTATTCCTTAGCACAGTCCAACTGTTATGAATTCTTTAGACAGCATTTTATCCAAATTTAATGGCAAGGATAATGTGAACAGTATATGCTATGATGAAGTTGGCATAAGTGTTCCAGCAGATATTGTACCTGAACAGGGCAACCATTCAAACATTATTAAGATTGGCGGCATTAACAATTGTTCTACTGGCATAAAGCTAGCTCCAATTTTCACAACTTCCTTCAACTCAAAGCGCACTCGTTCCCCTTCTATATCGGAAAGTACCATTTACAGATCAAAAAAGAAGCAAAATACAAATACTAAAGAAGAAAAGAAGAAAACAACATTAGCATCCACTGGAACCAATTCTACAGTGAAATCTAAGCATGCTCTTAATGCCGCTGTTCAGGATGGAACATTCATTGTTAGCCATAAGAAGTGGAGCAAATATGTTGCCTCCTGCTGCAAGATTGATCCTTTGTGTGAAGTTGATGCAAGTAATTCCAAGGATGTATGATCAATCTGATGCTCAAAGTGTGGGGGAACATATTTACAGGCAACAGTCTATGATACCATGAATTTCAAGGTCCATTTCTCAAAATGCAGTGGGAAACTCAAAATGCCATCATTGAGTGGTGGTATGAACTTCTTTGGGCCTATAATTTGAATGGCTTTGGCTTCACCCAAAAAGCTTTGGCCTTGCCCAGGTGTCACTTTGAGTAATGACACTCAAATTAACACATATTTATCTCAAACAGTAGTTCTCAGTGCTGGTGGAGATAATATTCATATTATATCACAGAATCTTTTTAGAAAGATGTATGGTCAGCTTACTGCCAATCAGAAGCAAATAGCATGCATTTGTCAAATCCAAACTCATTGATGGAAGCTCAATCATAATAATCAATGTGTATATGCCATTGGAGGTAATCCATGTAAAGTCAATGCTCGAGGATCTCTTGAGGATGGAATTCATCCATGCCTTGCATGTGAAGAGTTGTTATCAATTTGTGAATTCCTGACTGCAATAAATAAAGAAATTCCAGGAGACTCCAGCTGCGAATATGTTCCACATATCTACCAACCATGGAGCCTTGGAAAGTTATATGCCAAAAATGTACAACTTGGAGAGTTATTTGACAATGTATGTTATTTTTTTTATGTTAGTGACAATTATATGGTCTTATTCATGAATATTGCACACAGAATGCTCCAAAGCATGATTTCCTTGTATGCCTAGTGAGAACTATCACATCAGGAAAGCTTGATAAAAAGCAAGCTGTTCTTGATATATTAACAACAGCTATGGGTATGTTAGACTGACAGGAAAAGGGAAAGGGCTTCAAAATATGAGATATAGAGTTGAATCTGATCAGATTGACCATGAGCTTTTCTGCATTTCTCCATTGAGCTACTGGACATATTGAAGCATATTCAGGGGACATTCAGAGTGCAATATGCAGAAAAGGTGCTCAAATGGGCCTCAGTTTCTGCAGGGTATCAATCAGCAGGTACTCAAAAATGCTCAGAAATACTTGCTGGACTACAACTACTCAAGTGATCTTCCATTGGCCTTTGCAGTAGATGATACAAAACTACTAGCAGCATTCCAACCATATTTTGATACAAAGATGAAAAGATGGTTTATTACCGGAAGTACTGGCTCACCAGTGGAAGTCACTGATATTGAAAAGCTCAATCAACAATTAAAAGAACTGGAGGGAACCAAAGCTACAAAGCTCTGGTTATGGATCTTACAAATTGTCTTACCACATGTTCCTCCTGGAATTATTGCTTATGAACCTCTGGGTTCTTCAAACACAGTAGCAGAGCTGGCAGAAATGGAAACCTGTTTACTTGACCTTTTAGTTGGAGAGCTGAAGTTGAAGATCATCTCTCTGGGTTCAGATGGTACTGTGGTTGAACACAAGGCTCAAAACAAACTTTGGCAGACTGGCTATTGTGAGAAGTCCTATTATAATATTCCCCACCCTGATCGCAAAAATCAACCAATTGCTATTCCACTTCTCAAAGCTCATGGACAAGTAATGTCAGTTGTGCAAGATCCAAAGCATGCATGGAAAACAGTGTGGAACAACCTTTTTTCAGGTGCTCACTTTCTGATAATTGGGAAACATCCACTTTACTATGAGCAAGTTAGAACTATGGCATTTGACTCTCAAAATACACCACTCTACTATTGCGATGTTGAAAAGTTAGATTGCCAGGATGACTGTGCTGCTGCAAGACTTTTTTCAGCAGATTCACTCACATGTGTGATTTGCAGGCTTCCCAACAGTATGGCTCTTGCTGTATACTTATTTGTATTCAGTGAAATGGTCAATGCTTATGAAAGTTGAACAGCTACACATTTTGAACACACAAAAATGGTATTGCATGCTTGATTTTTCAAGGATATTTGGAAAGAATTCCTTTCCAAATCACAATATCCCATGAGCAGTCATTATATCTCTCAACCAGCTGATGATATTATGGATATCATAATAAACAGATACCTAGGACTCCTTATTATTCATCACAATCATCTTGAACAAACTATTCCTTACTTACCATGGACACATGGTACAGCTGGGAATGAGCATTCATTTGGTTTCTTGAGGAAGGAGATGCCTGACTTTACAGTCAGTGACCTTATTCATTTGCTGCCAAAGGTTTCTGTTTGACTTCAAAGGGCATGTGCTAATAATATGTCGAAGGTGGACTTAAAACAACAAGCTGCTGGATATACGCATACATACTTTGATGCTAGCAGTGCAGATCTTTTTTCCCTCGCACAGTTTCCAAGTGATACAGACATTAACCACATTTCTTCAGTAGCCTACAATGAAGTACTTTCACTCTGGGCACTGGTTGGATATTATCCAACAGATGAATTCTTACCTATGTTTTCCAAGCATATTTCTGGAGAAAGTAACAGCAATGATATTAATGACAACGAAAGTGAAGATGGATTAGATATCAAACCAAATGAGGAAACTGTGTTGGACAGATGTAAAGAGCTCCAAGAGGCAATTGACTCTGCTAATAATTCAACTTCACTACCTGAAAGTGCACTAAGAGTTATCAATGAATATTCACTTGCCGCTGCTGCACTTGCTGCCAATGATACAAATATGATGTATGTTTACTTTCCTTAATCTTCGGTATTTAAGGCTTTTAACTGCTACATTTTAAAAATAGTGAACAACTTCTGTCAACAGACCCTGTTGCACTTGAATCTCTATGCACCACATTCGGAAATATCCTCGATGAAATCACATCGCATAGACCTGCTGAAGCTGAATATGTCCAGCAGCTTCTACTAACATCTACAATGCCATCAGAAACTCAATCATCCGACCTTCCTTCTTTTGTGCAGTCTGGAACACTGAATACAAGTGAGCTTGTGGACGTTCAACGTAAAAATCAATGTAAAGAATCAGCAAAATCTGTCCGACACCATGCTGCTTTAGCAGAATATGGCCTTTCAACCTCAATAAAGTCTATGGTGGAGTCAGTTAATAGTACTGAACAAATTCTCTCAGGGGAAGCCAAAGATATCATTGTGGTAGCTTCTTCAGGTTTCAACCTGAATTCTAATGATCACCATACTGTTTCCCGAAGAATTTGGCAAGTGTTGTGGGAGCATGAACAGACTCAAGGAACAAGTACAGGATTAAATTGAAAAGTATGGCATATAACAAAGTCGGCATGTGGAGGTAGCATAGACAAGGAAAAGGAAGGATTCTCTGGAAATACTGCAAATGCTCGACTTGCCACTGAAGCTGGAGCTGGAAAAATTCTTAAAAATCATCAATACGAATTTTCTTTGTTAATTCCTTCTGAACAGTTTGCTAATGCTCGTGTCAGTACCTTGACACTGTTGAGTAATCAGTCTTTTGGAATCATCACTGTTAAAAGCCAATTGCTGCTTGGTAAAGGTAAGTATCTACTTGTCTTTCTTGAAATATCATTCTCATCAAATATGATATATTACAGTTATCACTATGTACAAAAAAATAGCCAGAAAAGGCAGAAATCACAATTGGGTTTCGTCATCAAGCAATATTGGAGCCATTTCTTATCTAAGAATGCAAGTGTGGCAACAAATAAGACCTGGCCATTGTCATTTCCATGGAATTTTTGGATCAGCTTCCCAGCTTGCTATGCCACAATTTACTCATATCACATCTGCAGCATTCCTCTGTGAACTTCCAGCATCTTGTATCCGTACTCTTCCCCAAAATGAATCCATAATTGAGATGGATGCTAATGCTTTCTCTTAAGCTTACACAGGTATTTCAGAGCAAAAAGATGTAGTATTTGCTGCTGTAAAGCAGCTCACATCACATCAAAGTTGGTCTGATGCAAAAGCTGTTGATTAGAGGGCTCTGGATGCAATAGGGTTTTTTTTTGGCATTTAAACTTGATTTTCAAGACAATGATACCATTTCCCATTATGTGCAGTTTTTTTGTGCAGGCTGGTTTCCTGCAACATTGAAACATTCTCAGACAGCAATCACATTTGATTGCCTTGATACATTTCACAAACTTACACTACAAGGAAAGAAAATTTTAAGGATACATACTGGTGTGTTATTTAAATTGCAGTGATTGGTTTTGTGACATAGTGTGTGGTACCAATCATATAAAGTAGTCTTTCCTTGTAGTGTAAGTTTGTGAAATGTATTGAGGCAATTAAATGTGATTGCTGTCTGAGGATGTTTTAATGTTTGTGTAAAATTATTAATTATAATTTTTATTACTTATTTAATTGAAGTTAAACCTAAAGTAGAGTTATGAATAATTCCTTGCAATCTGTACAGAATATGTGCAATTCTGAGCTAGGAATCTGTGTAATCTTCATGGAATTATCAGGTCCATATGGTTTTATACAGATCCATACAGATCCATGTGAAATTCTGACCTAAATTATAGGGTCATACCTGCTAAATATTTATCAAAATATTCTGCACAGGTTCCATATGGATTCTGAGGGAATCTGTACAGAACACCTGGGGGAGTGTAAAGTCCTCAAGAAAGTGAGGCACTGCAGTAGCACACACTTGATGAGACAAATGAGGCAATGGTGGGGCACCAATGGTTCATTACCATTTCCTAGAGGGCAGTGGGTGGTAGGGCACATGTCATTTGGAATCCTTGGGGTGCCAGGTATCTAAATGTAGAAAACAAAAGATGACAAAATAAGTGAGTGAATAAAGTGAATGAATGTGGACTCACAGAAAGGCTTTCTAAGTACCAGTTAGCCCTCAATGAACTTTCATGAAATCCTTCAAAGATAAAAGTGAGGAAGCAAGGATATACAAGTGAGGGAGCAAGAAGATAGAGGATATGTGTACAGAGAGGCTAGAAGTGTAGGCAAGCTGTAGGTCTGAGTGTGTGTTATGCATTTA
Source organism: Cyathus olla (assembly GCA_036940585.1). Classification (NCBI taxonomy): domain Eukaryota; kingdom Fungi; phylum Basidiomycota; class Agaricomycetes; order Agaricales; family Nidulariaceae; genus Cyathus; species Cyathus olla. The sequence goes on from JASFCY010000024.1 coordinate 25,234, forward strand.
GTTGGAGTTTGATTTGACAGGCAGATGAATGGTGCTCTAAGTCATTTCTTGATCCCTTCATACTATCTTTCTCCTTCCTATCATTCCTATCCTTGCTCTCTTTCTTTCTAGTGTTTCAACACATCCTGGACTGTAAGTACTCAATTTTATCAATTCCCTTAAATTTCCCTCAGACCCAACTCAGAGCCTGCTACTGCCTCATACTTGACCCAAAGTGGCTGCAGACCTTGTATATGCTCAAGTGCTATTATTGTCTATGGTTGTAACTTGTCACATGTGCATATTTTTAGTCTATAACCAACTCTTCAGATAATTGATCTTTGATTGACTGCCACAGCATTCATAGTGTGATAGTGCCTTGCCCATTACTATGTAATTTCAAGTTTCTTTCAAGTCCTAACTCTTTTGCAATGCATTATAATGGTGAGTTATGAATTTCTTTTAGTCTTATCTTGCAGTATGTATGACTAATTACTTCTTTTTATAGCATGGAGTGGCATATCCATTCATGCCAACATTGTCCACCTGGCACTTGGCACCAAAGTCCAGCAAACCTGCCAGCCCATACAGCTGTCTTTCTAAGTTTCATATCAAACCCATTTTAAATAGTTTGCTTACCACCTTGATGATTGATAGAATGGACTTACACCTTTGTATGTACTCTTACTAATACCAACTTCTTGTGATAGCTAGTAATAGTTACTCATTAGTTATCATTAGTTATGTATACAAATGTATAAGCCCTAGTGGTCCTGTTGAATATGAGATACACTGTCATGCACTGAAAGCAATTTGATATAAAACATGGAATAGGATACATATAGGCAAAGTGAAGAAATTGAATGCAAACAAATACTCAGCAACCACCAGGAGAATACAGCACTATCATTACCAAATCCACACTATATTCCATTTATTCAGATAAAAGAATCACTCAGGTCCATATAAAAATCTATGGAACTTAGGAAACTATTGCTCAACTTCCCTAAAGTCCCTATAATCACTCATGAACTGTACTGTTATTGAATAAACATGCTGCTCTACAAACAGAACAATATGACTACAAACAGAAGAATAACAGACTCCTTTCCCACATTGGCCTAAAAACAGAACAATACAATTACAAATAGAAGGACAACAAACTTCTTTCCCACATTGATCTACAAATAGAACCACTGTTTAGCAATACAACACAAACTCTATTGTGCTATTAATAGAACCCATTGTTCAACAATGTAAATCTATTAATAGGAATCCCATTGTTCAACAATATAGATCTAATTATGGAAACCCCATTGTTTAACAATGCAAATCCAAAACCCATTGTTCAACAATGTAAATTTATTAATAGGAATCCTATTGTTCAACAATGCAAATCTATAAATAGAAACCCCATTGTCCCACAGAGAACAATGGAGACTCAGAGTGTGGGACATGATTAGTAAGCAGGTTAGAAAAGGTATATAAGGAGAAAAGTTTGTAGGAAGAGTTGTCGATAGTTCCCCCTATATATCCACCCCCAGTTACTCAGTAGTTACTTGCCTGTCAGTATCAGTTCTTATATAATAGAAACAGTTCTATTGTGCATTGTTTATCACTATCTGCTATCATTTACATCAGTTTACCATTGTCTATTGTCTCATACTTCACACAGGTGAAGTATTCATTTGATTCAGTCTTTTGAAAGTAAAAGACTACCACCCCATTCTATTTTTAGCTTGATTGCTATATTTCCCCACTATTGGAGATATTGAGAATTACTAGGTAAAATATTCCTCAACACACTGGTGCTAGCATGAATAAAGTCACTTCCTGCAAACACCATAGATATATAATATCTTAAATAACAATGCAGCATCTGCTGAGTGTTCATATGAATGTGATTTATGTCAAATCCACAGTCAAATCCAGGTCCTTGAGAATTATATTGAGAATGCTAAAGCTAACCACAGTGATAGGGCTGCCAACTGTACCATTATGGTTAACAGCCATATAACTATGGCATGTGTATAGTACATCTCCATACTGTGCCTGTGCTTGTGAAGATTTTTTTTTTTTTTGAGTATCAACAGAACAGTATGCTGATATGGATGGCCATATTATGGTATATGGTTACAAAGTTTGCACAAAATCATAAATGCAGTCATATTTTGAAGTAAGAAAGATATTGAGATATGGTGTGTTGAAAAAATAATTTAACTAACACTAATCATCAATCTCAATGATCTCTGTGCATATTAAACAAAGACACCGCTTCACAGGCATAAGATTGTGAATGGTGTCAGGTTTCAGACTAGTGCAATGCAAAGAGATTATGTCTCTGCTGCCAGAGAATATGCATTCTACAGTGATGGCTGAGCCTGTTATATAAATTATAAGATTGGTAAATAAGACACTGTGGCAGGACTTGATGGCATAGCTGACTTAAGGTGGTGAGCATGGGAATAATCCTGCAGAGGTTTCTTAGTATCTATCAGGAAGCATACAAGTGCTGGATCATTGCTGTAGTCTTGTTCAAGACCAGTGTATGATATGTGGGAATCAAAACTATGTAAATAAATTAGTGTAAATCAAGAAAATGACAAATATAAAATTATATATGCACATGCAGCCCAGGTATAAATTGGTAAGACATTGGATTTTCATAATCCTCACTGAGTTTCATAAGAGTAGTGACAAGTTCCTCTAACTTAGTTGCGGAATAGGCTAGAAGTTCATGGATAGCATCCTTCAGTTCATTTTGAAGGCCTTGAAAGATCACACCAGTCTGTGAGATCGTAGGTAACTTCATCATTGACATCTGGGTGGTTGTGTTGAGCATACCTTTAAGTTTTAGTCAGTCATCAAACCTTGCATGCTCAAGTAGTTTTATAGAGCATTAAAGAGTTCACCATTTATTGGACCTGTACTCATGCCAATGAAGAAAATGTAATAGATTACAACACTAAAGCAACTATAATAAGTTAACTCAGTACTTCAGCTGCAGTAATCCTTCACTAGTGCATTTTAGGAGCTAGATTGACATTGTCAGTACACTTGCCACACTCTGAGCCTGCCATGTATGTGTTTGAACCACTTGACACTGTTGAGTCTTGACTTTGTGCTTCATTTTCCTTCTCCTTCCTAACATCTACTATTCATCTTTAGAAAGAAACTTGATATGGGAAGACCATCAGACTTTTCAGATTTGGAATGCACCTGGATGTCAGAAAACATCCCTTCCTTTCAACAGGCAAATAAAGTGGGCAACACTGCCTCATGGATCAAAGAACTGTGGGGTGAATTTACAGAGAAATTCAGAATGAGGGTACCTACCAATGAGGAAAAGGTCCAGTGGGGTGACAATGCAGCTCAGAAAGTCCATGATGCCAAGAAAAAAGTATGTACTTGTCAAACTCCTGATCTTCGAGTATATTTCTAACCTTAAACAGAAATTTAGGAGGTGGTTTTATAATAGCAAGAGGAAGCTTGACAATATGGCCAGCACAACATTAAAACTTGAACCAAAAGTTCTGGGGTACAGTAACATTGTTGGATGGCAAGTATACAGTAAACTATACAGTGACAGAATCAGACCCATAGCCAAAAAAGAATATAAAATGTACCTAAGCTCACTGCCAGAATGAATCAAGCCCAAGGATAAATTTCACTTCACAAATGAGGTTACACAGTGCCTTTTCAAGCAAGAAGAAATGGAAGTGAAGGAACAAGTAAGCAAATATATGAGTGAGGTTCATAGTGGCTGACATGAAGCTCCTACCCAGCACCTAGACCCAGGTAGGAGAAACAAGAAATATGAGCAGTTAGTAACATCTGCATGAATAACATTTGCATATGCATTACTGATTGTAATTAAATGAAGAAACATTTCAAAATTGAAAGCATTGATGGCAACTTACATGTATCAAGCAGCCAAGCTTACAGGTCATGTTACGTTACTATTATTTGCTGGGCCTTGACCATTGAAGGGCAGCAATTTGGAAATGATGTCATAAGTGTAATAATCGTCTAAATATTGTAGTCATACTCACCAGTACTTCTTGATGACAGCATGAAGCTTGGGTTGAATATCTATGGTGAAGATACTCAGGAATCAATGGGCAATGAAAAATTCAATGAACTGATTGATATGTTTGACAATTTTGTCCATGAATGTTTCTGTGAGTTATGAAAATTTTCATCAAAACATTATCTTACCAATGTTACTAGCACTGGAGATTCTTCATCAATATTCTCTAGCTGTACCAGAGGGAGCTGCAGAGGTTGAAGGCTAAGCAAGTAACAATGATTCCCAGGACATTTTCAATAATGATTGCCCACTGAATGAGGAGGAGGATAGTGAAGATGAGGAAGAGGAAGGGGGGAGGAAGGAGAAAGAAACCTGACAAGAGCCTAAGGAAGCAGACAAGGTAAATGGTAAGAAAGGAGGCAACAACAAGAAAAAGAACAAGAGCAAGGGCAAGGGCAAGCAGACTCATGAAAGGATGAGGGCAAAATGGACACTGACAGTTTCCCAGAAAGCAACTTTGCTGAATCAGACATGTCTGATGGAAGGCTGGGTGACAATTTCAAATCAGCAAAAGGAAAACATGCTCCAACTTGGAGGTCAGTACAAGGAGACAAAGTAGATAAAAGTATGTCTCTATTACCATTCATATGACCAGCAGCTTGAACTGAATGAAGGCTGACTAACAGAGCCCATGAGGAAGAATCAGAAGATACCAACAGTCACCATGATAGTGGGAAAAGTACTCATGAAGTCTCAACACAAAAGAAAGGGAATGCTGCAACAAAAGCCAGGCATATTGTTACTAATAAGCCAACTAACAAAGATATGTACATTATTCATAGACTTACTGTACTTGTCAAGGAAACTGATCTTTTGTAACTGTTATACTCTCCAGCACCAACACCTCAAATTGAGCTCAGATTCTAAGTAGAATCCATACAGATTCCTAGCAATTTTGCTTGGATCTCAAAAATCTTTGGGAATTACATGTATTCCAAATTTTAGAATTACTAGTAATCCATGCATAATCTGTACAGAGTCCTAACAAGTATTTATTTCCACTATCTCTTAGTAAAAATGATAACATTACAAATTTTTTGAGGATACCATGATGATTTGAACCAACAACCTTAACAAGTTCCCAGACCTAAAACTACTAAATATGTACAGGTGAAACTGATTTGTAATATTTCTTTGTAATCTTTGTAAGCTTGGTAAGCAGATGAGTAAGCCCGAAGCTTAAAATAGCCTGGCTAACTCAGACTTTAGCAATCTTTCTCATGGCCATGTGGAAAACAGGTCTTATCATTGCTACCTGGGTAAATCCACCCAAAAGTCCGGTGTTTTAGGTATTTTTGCTATTTCTTCGGCCAGACTTCGGGAATTTCGTTTGGATTCGAATGTGGATGTCTTTAGATTAGTCATAGCTCTAGAACGAGCCCAAGAACGTCCGGATCGGTCAAGAATTGAGCTTTGTGGAAATTCTTTAATTTTCTCTTCCTTCTGGTATATTTTTGGTTTTCTTTAATTTTTAATGGATTTCTCTTATTCTTTTATGGTGATTAATTTGTAGATAATATGTATATATTATTCTCCTTTGGTTCGAGCTACAGAGAGTAGAAACTCTGTGCTAAATACATTTTTATTGAATATTTCTTCTTTGTCTTTTTGAGTCTTCATTTATTAACTTTACTGATTTATGTCAGGACAACACTTAGACAAGGCCACCTAACAATAAACAGAAGACTTGAGGGAGAGAATCAATAACTAGGAAAGCGGAAATCCTGAGAGATTGAAGCTGAGGAATGCCTACTGTACATGAGGGTTTATATACTTCTAAGGATCTACTATCTA
>JASFCY010000025.1:0-30118 GCA_036940585.1 Cyathus olla
TACCTTCTGCGATTAGAACGTTGCCATATAGAGTGCGCTGAGCAGCAGCCAAATCTTCTAATGCCTTCGTAATATCTGAACCATGTTTTGAAGATATAGTATTTGGCAAATTTTTGAGACCGGCAAGAGTCTGAAGCATGCGTAGTGTCCTCGGAGGCTTTGTCATCTTTACCACACCCGGTATGTTGCTATTGCCAAATATAGCTTCCCCCGAGCGACTAGTAGTTGGAGTGTAGAGATGGATGACCTTGGTTTCTTGCAGAGAAGTGCGCCTCAAGCCATGGATGAATTGAGACAGGTCATGAGCACGGGTCTCAGACTGATCATCAAGTATCACGAAGTCCAGTGGTAGTTCAGAACTGGAGTAAGATGTAAGTCGCGACTGGATCCCTTGTACGGACGACACCAGTTCAATTTGGAATCCCGTAAACATGGAGCTTAAGAAAGCAAGAGTGGCGTCAGATTCTGAGCATACCAGAATACGTAAGGGCCGGGGAATCATCAACACGGATCTGAGATTTTGTATATCCTGCGCGGCCTAAATAAACGTTAGGAGATCAATATATTCATATAGTCGTTTCTTTCACCTTGCGCGTCTCCTCCGAGTCGTAAACCTTTACCGGTATTGTAAACCAGAACATTGAACCAACGTTCAACTCCGAGTGGACACCAATCGCGCCTCCCATGAGCTTAACAAGTTGACGAGAAATAGAAAGTCCTAATCCAGTTCCTCCAAATCGGCGAGTGGATGAATTCTATACAAACATTTTAGTGACATAAGAAGACAGAATATCAAAACTTGACATACATCTGCCTGTTGGAACGGCACGAATAAAAGATCAACGTCACTTGCGGAAAGGCCAATTCCAGTGTCCCTGTTGATAGTTGAGAAGAATGATTAAGAACATCCCGCAAGAATCTGATGTGACTAACTGAATATCAAATCGTAGTTGTACTTCACCCGCCGGCGGCAAAACATTTGTATCCATTGAACATATGACGCGTACGAAGCCGGTTGCGGTGAATTTAACCGCGTTCCCAATAAGGTTCATCAAAACTGAAAACCCAATTTATATCAGGATGTTATAATATAAGCTATCGCATTACCTTGACGAATACGCGCGTAATCAGCAAATACCCCTGTTATCATGGTGTCAGGTAATTTGAACAAGCCGGCGGCGGAAGAACGCACATGAGGGAACGTCTGATTCGATATTAAATGAAAGGTCTAGTTTTTTGGCAGCCATAGGGAGCAACAGTTCCATACAATCCTATCGTGCACACATTCAGCCGACGAGTCTATGCCGGGACGAAATCTACTCACAGCAATTATGTTCTGAGCAAATTATAACAGTTAAACAAGCTGTATTCACTGGCCAGTTCACTTGACGTACCTCGACTAGAAATCCGCTTGGTTCTAGTTTGACAGCTAAGAACGATATTAGCTGAAGAAGACCACACATAAGTAGTAGAATCACCAGATGCTTCGAGTTTACTATAGTCTAGTATGGAGTCGATGATCTACATTTTAAATTGATCACTCAGATTCGAAAAATTCTGATGTGAAGAGCATACCTTCAATAATAGTTCGCAAGATTGTTTAGCCGTTTGTACTAGCAATGTTTCAGCATCTGCTCTGAGGTATGTCTGGCACAGCTCTTACCAATCTCGCTTTGGCCAGGATTTAGCTCTGTACCACTCAGAAGATCAAGAAGTCCGTAGAACGAGCTGCAACATGTGTCAACGGCATAGTGAAGAGGGAGGAAAAGCATACCTGAAGGGAGTCCTCAACTCGTGGCTCATGGAGGCCAAAAAGTTACTTTTAATCTGGAAGAAACCAATCAGTACTTCGTAAGTAAAAGGAACTGTGAATAGAACCTTAGTGGCTTTGAGAGCGTCCTCACGACTCTTACGCGCTGCTTCTAGAGCCTCTCGCTGAGCGGCAATCATCTTCAAATTTTCTCGGGTTCCTGCCTGAACGGACCTGAATAGCAGAGCGTTTGCGATGCTAATGCTGGCTTGTTGACAGAGTAGTGTTAAGATGGTGACTGTATTTTGCGAGAACGGATACCGCGAAGCAAAATATACAGCTCCGAATGTTTGACCACGGTTACTAAATATAGGAAGACACAGAACCGAACGGTGTGCCGTTTGACCCGCTTCAGAGGAGAATCGAGAGTCCAAGGACGCATCGTCGTGACAAATGCGCTCTTTTGAATTCAGAGCTGGAATGGGATTGGTCAGTCGAGCTCCCTCCAAGCAGTGAAAACCACACAACTGTATTGAATGATAGCTTTTTGCAACGGGTCCGCGATGGTACGAATGGACTTCGGGTTTCTAAAACTTCATTAGTATGATTAATTAGATACTTTGCTTTCCTTACTCGTGAACTTGACAAGGCTCAGGTGGAGCCATGCTCGTGGCTACAGTATAATCGCCAGCTTCCCGTGCAATGACAACTACGAAATTCAACACAACATCTAATTGTAACTGGTAAAGTTACATACCACATGTATTCTGAGAGCCAGATGTTTCTGAAACATAATCATCAGCAGAGACGTAAATCATTTTAAGCTCACACACCCGTTGCGATTTCCGTAAGTCTTTGTAATGCTATGTGCCGTAAGTAGCTTAAAGGTACGCATCAGACGCAAAGCTCACCTGACGACAGGTTTATATCACTTGATATATCTTTACTCCATTTTAGGATCGCAGCGAGGTCTGCGGCGCTCAGCGTGGATTCCTGATCATCCGGGGAGTCATGCCTGCTCATTCGTAAGGACATCAATGTATTAGTTCCAACAGCAGTCATCTCTGTCTGCACGGCAACATCTGAAGAAAATATAGGGCGTTTCAAAGGCAGAAGAGACCTAACGCCGACCACAGACGTAAGGTGGTTCCTGAACCAACGTCAAATAACATAGGCGGGAGCATAAAGTGATGACTCACACTATTCCTTGTGCCCCCCATTGGGCTTGTCTAGATATTCCTCGCCTCTGGAGCTCACTACCCAGGCCTTCAACCCCGCATCTCACGAAATGCGATCCTTGCTACTAAATGTCAACAGTAGTTCAGAAGCTAAATTTAATTGACTTACAAGAAATAGAGCAAATCCCTCTTCCAATAACCAATCGTTGTTTACTGTAAGCCTACAAGTTGCGTTGGCATACACGTAACTAAGTAGAATATCTCTTCTTACTTTACTGCCACGTCATATAATTTAAACGCATCCGGACTTTTCCTCAAAGCTGCTATTTCTGCATCCTACGAAGGGTTTTCAGAAACGAAATGTTTTAAACATATTGCTTGGATATTTACCACAATAGCTATCCATGCACTTGCATTAATTGGGCTTGGAGATAACCACCTGACCCAATTGTAGTCTCAACAATGATGACATAGAAACACAACCTACTTTCTGATATAGCTCTGGTTAGCCCTAATTTGAGCCATATATGTTGATTTACGATCCTCTGTTATGGAGCCTTTCCTCAAGCACGCTATCATGGATAGACTATGGAAGAATAAAGCGTAGCGCACGTGTCGGTGACTGCTAGATACATTGAGAAAAAGTGGAATGTTTGTATGAGTGGGACACACTTGGGATGAATATCTCTAGTCTGGTAGACATAAAATCCAAGAGAAGCAGCTTCTTCAATGTATCCAACACAATAGTAGGAAGCAACCTAACGGGTCAGGAGATGAGAATTGCAACACGAATTGAGATGGAAGCAAAAGTGACCTTGTATGAGTTATACCTAAATGCCTCGATCAGAAAGCGAACGAAAAAAACTACACTGTCACCCACCAGTTTAGTACTAATGTCACGTTTCCTGACGATTCATGAATTTGCTCCAGGAATTCACTTTCTACAAAAGTTTCGGTGTCGAATATAGTTTGCGCATTTCGTGCGATTGTGTACCCTCCGAGTACCCGGACACAGTTAAGTACACCCGTGGCTAAGATCGCACATTCCGCGCCGGGTGCCCATAACTGCACGTCACTCAAGCACTAACATAGTGCGAAAGTTAAATCATTTGATAATAGAAGAATTATAACTCACCTCCTCTGCAGCAACAACCAACTCGCTGACTAAAGGATCCTTTATTAGCATTTGGCACTTGCTCCCGGAAAGCCTGATATGTAGCTTACGGTGTTCACATATATAAAGTTTGTTAACGACAGCATGTATACTAGCAAAGCTTGTATAAACGCTGAGCACATCATAAGTTCTGGGTTATGTATTCGAACATATTCAAAGGAAACTCACCGATCGCCAGCAGTGTTTCCGTATTTAATGGCTTCTTCTAACCTGGGAAGGTTGGATCTGATATGGACACTGTCATATCCAGAAACCAGCGCACAGTATAACAGATTTGCACGACTGCATGACATGTGTTAACCTATGCATTATCGGATAGCATATACATATATTTACCATTTTTCACCCATGCTGCCGTGGCGAGCTGCAATACGGAGAGCGAGCTTCCCTAGATCCGTGGAAAATCGATACAAATCCCTCCGTTCTGCAGCAGCTATTGAAATGGGATTAAAAAGGAACGAATATGACAACAAATAACTGACCTCCTAGTGCCCAGAAAAATCCCAATGCAGTACCAGGAGCCATTCCAGACCTATCTCAATATTAACGGGTGAAACTTTGGGGTCGGATCTGGATACAGTACCGTAATGCAAGTTGAATGGTCTAGACAAACCCTTCCATAAGACTAAATTCATTGAGCAGATAGCAATACAAGTATTTACCGTTAACCCGATGACGTCCACAAAGGCAAACGGAGACGGGCTCCAATATGCATTAATACCTACATCAATAAACACAAAGCCTCTACATCCTGGAGAAGACTGACCGGCGTCATTAAGTAGCGAAACAGCAAGCTCTATTCTTTTATCTGTTGTTCGAGGTATTGCCATAATTTCGTCGAATCCAACGGCCAAAATTTCGTTTTTTACTTGTTCAAACATTGCATCTGCTTGTCGTCTAGTAGGAGAAGCATTAATATCGATCCCCAGCAGCTTTAGGGCAAATAGAGTATCATTCAGCGCATCCGAAAAATTGCTACGCGACCAATGATTACGAGATCGCAAGCGTAGAAGGTTGCTTTTGTGCTCAGGATCTTCGGCATGTTCGTAACATTCATTGATAATTTTATCTGATGTTGAATATTCGCCTATGAATAGAAAATAGAAATCAGAGTCACATCAACTAAAATACCAAAACGCAGAACCTTTCCAAGTGTATAACCTTAATCATAGAACGTTAGACAGCATTGAAAAATAGTAAATAATACTCACGCAGCGAGACGGGACATAATGTTGAGTGTCCGATGGGGATGATCAATCCAGCGGCGTTCACTTAGAAGAGTCCTTGCGCTGACAAAGGAACGAATAGAGAGCTAGTTGGATCATTAAAAGAGAGAAGGTTGCGAAAGTGTCCGACATTACCTCATGCGCACCTCTTGCCCACGCAGATTCCCCAGCATCAATGAGGACCTCAAGAAGTTCTTCCCTCTTAGGGTGGTCCTGTAGAAGGGAGAGGCATCTACCACAGCATGAGCGAATATGGTACGAAACGTCATGACTCGAATATGAACCTTTTGGCATGTTCTGCTATTCGATAAACATCCACTGGCGTTTCATGCAGCATGATAAGTATGATCTAAGATTAATCAGTGGCTGACAGGGTAATCAAATTGATTTATTGTACCCTAAATGACATCTTCGCGATAGCCTCTGGCGGAAGTGCTTCTGCTTCAGCCTGAGCGGCTTGCCGATACCTGTCATGCGCGAAGCTGCACATGTCCCTGGCTCTTTGAATTAACCAGCCTTCAGATAGCGCAAACTGAAGACCCCGCATCGATCCTCGAGTGCTGTTTACAGTATTATCACGCAAGTTGTTAACAGCTTTGTGAAGATTCCACATATCATCCATTTCATCTTCATTTCTCGAATCTTCCCAGTCCATCATAAGTGCTACTTCAGTTACTTTGAATCTGTATGAGACACAGCTGTAAGCGAGTTTAACTGGCTCTGGTAATTGACGCCTACGTTTCACCAAAAAATGCGGCCCAAATAAGGTACTTCCTGGTCTCTTCTGGAAGTTCACGCATATGTGATATTAGGAAAGTAAGGTCGGTCGGGTCTGTCATTTTTTGATTGGCTGCGCTATTTTCAATAGCATCCATGTCAAATCTATAACCATGCAATTGGTAATGGTTAATTTATATATAAAAAGGTGTTAACATACATCCAATGATTGCGATCCCAGTCGAAAATGATCTGATGATTAGAAGGTAAGTAAACGAACCCAACTGCTACTGGGAAACGTACGAAATGTTGCCGTTGAAGTGTCACAAGTATGTTGCGCGCAGAAAAGGCGTTTCCAGCTGAAGAAGCAAGTATAAATCGTGACAATGCAACGCAATCTTCTTCATTTCGATGCAATGTTTTTGAGACGAGGGAAGAGATGGCACTGAAGGGTAAAGGGTCCACAGTGATCCACGTAGGCCTTGATCTATTTGCAAACATGGAACGAACTCTTTCAACGACCTCGCTATAAAATGTGTGAGTAAAAAGGCGAGGACATAGCATTAGGTTGAATCCCTACGGCTTGTCGGAACGTAATGTTGCAAATATAAGCTGAATAAAAATGTCAGGCCAAAGGCGTGGTTGCAAAAATATCGCACTCGCCATTCGACTTCTCGAGTTCAACAATGTTGAAACCAAATCAAGTGACCTAAAACCGATTTAGTACATAAATACCATGGGGGAAATGGTACCAACGAATCATCCGCTTCATGCAAGTCATCAAGAAATAGTGCAAACAGACGGGTCTCGGCTATTACAGAAAATACACTTTCTACTAATGACTGGAACCTAGCTCTTAGTTCACGTGTACTGAGAGGATCTTGGGGAGGGTCTATAGTGATATCAAAGAGAGCTAGGACATCTTGTAGTTCAGGAGTTCCTTGATAAAGAAGGGGTACATTGTGAAGTTGAGGACCTAGCCGCTCGCGTAATGCCATAACAAAGCGATGTAGATCTGTGTGAAAAACCATTAGTTGCCTCAGTACTGATGAAAGACATCCTAACTGTTAAAACGTGAATTTTGTCAACGTCTCGTTTCGATTATTGTAAAAAGACTTACTAAAGCAGCGAAAGGTGCTGAATCTGCATTTTGAAATTTTGCTTGGCCCCATAACCCGTGTGCTTCACAATCTCAGTACGAAATAATTCACCGCTGCAGAAGATGCTCACAACGCCATTTTGCTTGATTTGCTAAAACCATAGAGCTCTTCCCAATTCTAGGACCACATTTAATACAGATAATCAACGACGGCGTTTAAAAACAAACCCTGGTGGACCGACAACTAATATAGCTTGTGTCCGTGAAAGACGCGTCCTAGTTCGTAAAGCCACACGGCGTAAGCCATCTCCAGACTGTAAGGAAGGACTCATAGACACTGATAAAGAGCGTTCATAAGTAGGAGACGCCAGGGACGATGTAATTCTAATGTTGGCTCCAGTTGTTGCTACGGCGTGGTGCAACGACTCACTCGACGACGTGACTGAATCACTATGATCATCGGCAGTTGTACCAATGCTAGCATCTTGAACCTGTGTCCCATTTGAAGACACCGCAATATATCCCTTCGAGGCGGCAAAGTGTCTCGAAAAGCTCGTAGAGACATGACGCACTACATATAAGTGAAATAAGATAAAGAAGAACAAAAACACACACTATTACGTACCAACGTTTCGGATGATTTCCAGTTCCTTGTCACGTCCAAACTACTATAGTGTCAGTATATGATTAGCATGGAAATTGATGGTGTACCAATGCGATTGGAATTGTAAATTCCATAAACCGATCTTCAAGAGCAATTTCGAAAGGCGGGATGAGCTACAGAAGTCAGTAAGTTAAATCAACAAAATGAAGATAGGGATTTACTTCAGCTTCATCAGACACCGAAGACACAGTGGCTAGGAGCCTTTTCTGACATTCTAAAAGGTCTGTTTTCAGGCCATGTGCACTCTGATATCTGGTATCGGGATTTTTGGATAGCATCTATAAAATAGCATGTTTAGCATACTATTTATCACGCTTGAATGAAAACCAACCTTGTCTATTATAGATGCTAGTACTTGGGGAACATCTCGTCTGACTTCATGTACTGGCATAGGCCGTTTTTGTACGATTGAATGCAAAAGTTCTAATGGTCCCCCTTCAAACGGCATCTGGCCACGGCCGACGAGTAATGTCCAGAACATGATACCAAGGGAATATATATCGGTACGATGATCTTGAGTCATCGTTTCTATACTGCCCGTCTGTTCGGGGGCAAGGTAGCATAGGGCCTCTTTAACTTTGAGTTTCTCGATTTCTTCATATGCGCGTAGTACCAATGAGGATGGAGAGCCATAGTTCTCCAACGATATGGCTCGATTTCCAAAGTGTACAAACCGAACTAGTCCAGAATGAGAATTGAGGTGAAAAGCATTTGCACGCACTGAAAAAAATGTTAAACGAAACAGCGTGTTATGCAGCATTTAACTATATACCTTCACGATGTATAACTCCTGCCCTGAAGAAAATAAATACACATAAGCGGTGTGCGCCTGTAAAAGGACTTACTTATGAAGTATTTCCAAACAGTGGGTAGCTTGAATTGCGAATCTGACAAAACTAATCAGTCGAGTCCTAGACGTACAAAGGAGCAACAAACTCCAAGAACGAAGCCAGGTCCATAACATCGAACGCCTCCATTTCTTCTGTCAAGTCAATGTTTTCCACATTCATCATGTATGGGTCATCACGGGATGAAGGGGGCTTTGATCTTTGCCAATCTGCCAGTAGTAGATCATTGACCTTCGAAGGGGGAAGATAACGTCCCAATAAATTTAAGCCGGGATGAGCTAGCAGAAGAACTACGCAATCGCCATGTTCGCGAGGTATCTTGAAGAAATCAATCATTCGAAGTGTGGTGCTGTATCCATCCGAATTTTGTGATAATTTGCTGAGACTTTAACATAAATATATTCATGAGTTTGACTCTTTCAAGTATAATAGTAAAGAAAAGGCGTACATGTGTGCCTCGCGTTCCAAACACATGGATCCATTTGACTGGGCTGGTGCAATCTTAGCTATGACATTGGAACCATCCTTCAGGCTATTTCCCTCTGCAATCACAGTCATACTACCTGTATCCTGCCACGGGCATGCCTAGAAGAAATAAGCACAACGGTTAATATTTAAGTGGTTGTACATACTTTCTCGAAGGTATAGCCTGGAATAGAGAGGACTCCATCTTTGAAGTAGAGGTTAGGGAAGGTAGGTTGACCAAATTTCCGCTTCATAGACTTGCGGTTTTCTAGCGGAGGCCGCACTTGTCTTCCTGGGTCGGAGTCCGCCACGATGATTATATAGGAAGTGTTTAACGTTTGAGACCCAGAGTCAGAAGAGGCAAACAGTCAATGGAGCACAACTCTAGATGCGAACCCACGGTATCTCGGACTATGTACTTGAAGATTAAGTATTACTTATCACGGTTTCACTTTTGCAGCACCGTGAGAATGACTTAACTGCACTAGTATATCAGTGACGTCACTTAGGATTGTTCCTGCATATAACACGTTGACATCCAGAAAGACTAGTCCGTCAGGCATTCATTTAAAAATACGATTACATGGGATTCAAGAGCAAAAACGAAATAAGAGCAGGCAATGTAAACAACAGGAACTACTGCAATTACGAGGTCACTGCATAGAATTTAGTCTCAGCCAATTAAAACAAAAACAATAAACGTACTGTAACTGGCTGGGTCGATGTGATCAGGCAGCTCTGGCACAGCAACCTCGAACCGTGACTGAATTGCTGCCATGACTTGCTGATCACTGTCAGAGGATACGAATGTAATCGCCAAACCTTTGGTACCGAAACGCCCGGCACGACTGCACACCATATTAAATATGAGTCAATTTCAAAGATATCAGCACGTACCCAACACGATGCAAATAACTGTCAGCATCTGGAGGACAATCGTAATTGATGACGATATTCACACGCTCAACATCAATACCACGTCCGAAAATATCTGTAGCAACAAGTATACGCTTTTCGAAGGCTTTGAAAGCAGTGTACCGGTTGATACTGTAGCACGTCGTTTAGTTTAACTTCAATTGTCGAAATCATAAAATCTCTTACCGTTCTTCCTGTTGAAGTCCTGAGTGGATACTTATACTGGGAAAATTGCACGAAACAAGCAGCTTGTCCAACTCAATAGCACGGGCAACAGATTTCACGAATATCACAACCTGTAGAGGATTCATCAGGGGGATTGAATTATTTTAGAGATCTCATCACATACCTGGTTGAATTCCAGGGTATCCAACAATTCATTCAGCTTCCTGTTCTTGCCAACTTCCTCGAGCTTAACATAATGTTGTTGTAATCCGTGCAGAGTAAGCTTTGTTTCATCGTCTACGAAAATCTCTAGAGGCTGAGGACGCATAAATAAAATAAACATTTACTGAAAAGACACCACACTTACATTAGCCATAAACTTCTTGCATGTTGCGCGGATTTCTTTCGCCAAGGTCGCACTGAACATCATGACCTGCTTGTGATGAGGTGTTGCACGGAAGATTTCTTGAACGTCGCGGCGCATGTCTATGAGGTGGTGTCGCGATTAGATGGTGTCGTCGAAACAGGCGTGAAGAAAAGAATAATTAAAAAAAACCACATCGCAGTAACAGGGGGTTTAGAAAGTCCAGCATCCGCAACATGGAAAGGCATAAGAGGCCTGAGATCTTCAGGAATTCGCGCCATCTGAGATTCTTCTGATATTTGATAAAACCATTGCTTTCCACCCATCCCTCAGCCAATAACATCCCCTTAGGATGTGCCGATCATGGCATCACGCAGGCATATGAAGAGACCGACAAAGACGCGTGCAACCAAAAGGCCGTGGTAACGATGAATAAAAAACATGGGACGATTGGGGACCTTGAAACGCGAGACTAACCAAGCTGTTCTAGCATTTTGTCGCACTCATCTAGAACAAAGTGCTTCACATTTTTGCAATCCAAAACCTTGTCTCTGGCGAGGGCATTTAAGCGACCGGGGGTTGCGACGACGATATGAGGGCATCTGGCTTTGTCTCGTAGGATTTCCGAGTCCTTGGCTACAGGAGTGCCACCATAAAAGGTGCTGACACGCACATCAGGCATGTATTTGGCGAAACGGGTGTATTCGTTTTTAATCTGGAAGGCAAGTTCGCGAGTGTGACAAAGCACTAGAACTGAGACTTCCCCATTGACAGGCTCCAATTGCTGGAGCGTGGCAAGGACGAATACGGCCGTCTTTCCATGTCCAGACTTGGCCTGACACAATACGTCCATACCGAGGACAGCCTGAGGGATGCACTCTTGTTGAACTGTCAAAAGCACTTTAGATCAAAAGTAGGATTCGAAAAACTTTATTGTTTACCTTCTGAGGGATGCTCAAAACCGAGGTCGCTGATAGCTCGAAGCAACTCAGGCTTCAACAAAAAGTCCCTGTATTCGAACGTACAGTTAGATATAGCATGGAGAGCAGAAGGCAGAAGGAGGTACCTGAAACCCGTCGAATGGATTCCTGAGAAGTTTTTCTTATCCTTCTCGCCTTCACCATCCCCACCCGCAACTGGAGCACCATTCGCAGCTGAAGGTGCTGCGCTGCCATTGGGAACAATGTCGTGTTCATCCTCGTAGTCGATGAGATCCTCGTTATCGTGTGCGCTCATTATGTATGAGAAGTAGGGGAAAGTATAGGAAAGATGAAGTGGCAAACGTGTGGTTGAAGTGAGTTGTCAAACACCAGACCTACAAATTGTTTTGTGATTTGGGCGTGTTGCATCGACCAAACAAGTAACAGCCTCTGATTTCCTACGCACGGACCTTGTCTCCCCCTTGTTCAAAACTTCAAGCTTCAGTACCTGCGTCGTGGGCACTGAGCAATATTATTTCAACGTCCATTTGGCGTCAAATTCGCAGGTAATGTTCTAGGACTCAAAAAGTCATTTGTTACATGCTGCATTCTCCTAGAGGAACTGACATCGAAATAATATCCCGTAAAAATGAGAACCTCTGAAACGAAACTAAGTACTTACGTGACGTACGGTATGTATCATGTATGCCTACCAGCATTTCACTAAGGTATTCTTTGCCAGACTCAGGGCACAATGGTGCTTTCAGCATCACTATCAAGGTCACTATATATATGCTTGCATATTGGACCAATCGACAAGTATGTATAGATTTTTCCGAAGTTCAAGGAATGAATACAATATTTGAATATTAAATCAAAATTGTAATTGATCCTATGCAGTACTTATACATACAGTATGTGTTGTAAGAATATTTATGCCATAGTCATCAGACTGGGGCTTCTGTCAGAACTTATAAATCATGCAATAGCAATACGTTGGGGTTGGTTTGACAACGAAATATACTAAAAATAGCGGATAACCGATGGTTACATGTGGATTGCACTGTCCTGGACGAGCTACCGACCGGCAGCACTGGGTTTGGACCTTAGAAAGGTTCATGCATGCGTAAGATAGGGCATTACTGGGTGCAGCCAGTTATGCATGATATAATGTAAATGACTCCGAGTCAACTCCGAGTCCGATTGCTGTTGCAGTAGGTATGTGGCTGGTTTTCATTAATTAGATAAAACACGGCGGAACAATGGCGGAGCTCGAGGTTGTAAGGAGGTAAGCTTATATCATGTCAATATAATACATAAAATAAAATCAATACACTGAAGCCACTACAAGGATATGATACAGTATACATAGTTGGTGCTTAAGCGTCTCCTTGATAAGTATATATAAGTATAGATATACAGTGCTTATCTCCGAATAGATAACTTGATTTTTGATGGCCGAAATTACATCACTACGTTGGGTTTATTATTTCTATTTGAAGATGTTCTACACGACTGCTCAACGCGATTCAGAGCATTTATCATTCAGAGTCACGGCAGTGAAGCTGTTCATCAACGAGGCGTCACAGAATATATAACTGGGCCTGTTTTCTCCCTCAGGTATCCAATACTCAGTAGTACTTGTGGAAGAACGCAGTTCTAAATGCCCAGTTACCCTTTCTGGTAAGTGATGGGAAATTTTTGATTCATGCGTTCGCTCAGTGCATTCACAGGCTTGGAGGTCAGTATGCTTCGCAACTACTTGGTGTGAAGGGCTGATTTATATGTATCTTTAAATAGGAGTGGCGGCCTCCAGTGAGTGCGCTGGGTGTTCTGTTTTACGTCTTTAACTCACTTGTTTTCAATGCTACAGTGGCTGCATGCTGCACGCATCCTTTGGATTTAACAAAAGTGTAGGTATTCAGCTTCCGAGCATCATTCTCTTCTTCATCGTTTTTAGGCGAATGCAAACTTCCGACTCAGTTGGCACCACGAAACGGCCTTCTACTATTGCTGTCATACGTGCCTCAGTCAAACAATCCGGATTCTTCAGTCTTTATACTGGGTTAAGTGCGTCTATCATGCGGCAAATGTCGTACTCTCTTGTTCGTTTGGGTTGCTACGAAAAAATGAAAGCCCACATTTCCAAAGATGGTCGCCCGTCTACTCTAAAGCTGATTCTTGCTGCAAGCCTGGCTGGCGGACTTGGTGGTGTTGCGGGAAATCCGGCAGGTTCATATAAACAGTGTCCATATTAATGTTTACTCAACTCCAACTACTAGATATCATATTGATTAGAATGACCAGCGATTCAGTGAGACCTCCGGGCAAACGTTATGGATATTCCAACGCTGCCACCGGATTGATAAGTGTCATAAGAGAGGAAGGATTTCAGGGGCTCACTCGTGGTTTGGGAACGAACACAGTAAGGGTATATAAATCTCTTTGACAATGAGAGCTAATTTTTGTGTTCAGTTCAGAGCTGTACTTATGACAGTACGTTATGTTAATCCTCCTTTACCTTGTCCTGACTCTAACTCATTAACGTTTATAGGGTTCTCAAGTGGGATCGTAAGTTTTCTCTCGCCCCCATTTCAAGTTACAAATTTTAATTTTAATTTCTCTAGGTATGACTACTTCAAGTCCAAGCTATTAAATAAAACGCTGCCGATTATTGACTACACACTACACGATGGCCTTGGCCTTCATACAATAGCAAGTTGCCTCGCTGGGACAGTGGCTACAAGTGAGCAACCTGGCTTTTATATGTAATCATATACATTTATAGATGTACTATCTTTTCAGCTGTTTGCTCACCCGCCGATGTTCTGAGATCGCGTCTTATGGCTTCCGTAAGTTTTCGACGTCTACAATACCTACACTGCCTAAATGTCGCTTGCTATAGTCTTCCGACGCATCGTTCACATCTGTTTTGACTCAGTCATTCCGGGAAGAAGGAGTGAAGGTTCTTTTTAAGGGATGGACTCCTGCATTCATTCGTCTGGGGCCGAATACAGTTCTTATGTTCGTTTTCTATGAGGTACGTAACCAGACTCTATTTCACTGAGGCAGGTTGATCAAATATGATATCGTAGCAAATAAAGGCCGCGTGGGCAAGAACGCTGCTTTAGAGTAGATTGTCTGGCGGATAGAGTCGATTATTCATATATCACAGGATTTATCACTGGTATACTATCCAACTATTTATACCTTCAAGTATCGGCGACATCTGTATACATAGAATTTCAAATACCATTCTTCCACTTATCTCAGATGTTTCAGCAAATGGGTCATTTCGCACTCTCCGTTCGTTCACGTTGCGGTGTAGACCACAATCTTGTCCAAATCAGCAGCATAGGCTATACTTGAGGTTAGTTTGGGCGTTAAATAGAGTTACGTAGTGCGTACTGTTCTGATTCGAGGAAATGGTGATCGTATTAGAGCCGCTGCGCAGTGCCAGTTTGACAGGAACTGATAAGATAACGTGACCGCCACCTGTATTGGGTTGATCGACTAGAGTTGAAGAGCCACCATTTACACTTATTCCACTGGTTACATTTTCTGAAAGATACTTAAGATAAATATCTGCACGCACCTTATTGTAGTATTTCTCCAAGATGAGTCACCTTAGATTAACAAGGTGGGTCAAAATGTGTCTAATCAGGTACTACAGAAGAATCTCTCACCATTTGCGTAGTACAGTGAAACCCATTGCGATGTACCTATCCCTTGGACATTGTTTATAGTGACGGTTCCGCCTTTTCCTATCGAAGGGAGTTTGTTCAGCAATGTGTGAGGTAATACCAGCCGTAGCATAATGTACCGAGGTAACCGACTGCTTTACCACCAGAGAATGAACCATCGGATAAAATTGTCGCAGAGCCACCAATAGTGCCTTGTTCGGCTTCGTATGTTGTTCCGGAAGCAACAGAGTAGCTGCCAGAGCTAACATTCACACTCCACACATCGGCAGCCACGATTTGAGGTTTGCCACTACTCCAGCTTAATGGGAACCACATGTAACGGCTGCTACCCAGTAATGACGGACGCCAACGGTCTCCCATGTATACTCCGAAATCGCTGAAAGGTAAGTCGTACGCGTTTTGCGAAAAATATGTTCGCACTGCTTGGGGTGCAATGTCGGCTTGAGATGACCAAGGACCAGCAAGAGACTGTTATAATGAGCATAAATAATCAGAGCATTGTGTTTAAAGCTTACAGAGGCAGTGAAGAACTTGTTGGGATTGGGATCCCAGCCACTGGTATGTGATGCGAACAGGTAGTATATCTAGGAAATATCAGCCGGTACGGAGAAAGGAGGGGTAAGTTCTGGCCTACCCCGTTCTTCTTGATAATCCCTGGGGCTTCTAGAGTGGAACCTACGGACACATTATCACTCAGCCAGAAATGCATCGGAAAGCAGAATATTCGAACCGGACAAGACACTTGTTTGAGAGGTCACATTATAATAATTGGAGTCTAGCTTGGAAATCTTGAAATTTTGATTGTTGTCAGACGCATATAGTAGATATGCGGTTTGGCTGGCTGCGAGAAACACTTCAGCTTCAATGTTTCAACATAATTCCCTAGGCGTCCTACCATCATCTACAGGAATGTTAGATAAATCCAAATCCAAATATTACTAGCAGGATGGGCTAGGACTCGCTTACCATCTTGGTAGAGACCCATATCACGAGACTCAGCCCCAAGAGGCTTGAAACTGGACTTGAAGGTATAGGGGCCACATGGACTTCGGGCTGTAGCAACACCAACCTGTGCTGCTCCATAACTAAAAAATGGGTCAGAACTATAGTATTTATCGCTGAATAGCTGTTTACTTGGATGAATCAGAGTGGAACCACATTACATATTCCGATGTCTGGCGCAAGAATCTGAACGACCGATGATTCAGTCATTTAAAAAAAGTCCTACCGCTTTGTTAAATAACACTACATAAGGCTTAGGGAGTAAGTTAAAGCGGCCTATACTAGTATCCGATACGATATACATGCCTTTGGGCCGTTCTACAATATTCGAAGTGGATATCATGGTACCGCTCACAGGAGTCAGCGCATCGTTCTGACGTGACCATGAAACAAGATCATTGGACGTATAGCAAGAAACTGCCTTGAACAGCGCGCTGTTGTGTGACTTGTCTTCTCCAAACCAGTAGAAGGTGGACCCAACCTTGATATCAGATGAATTTTGGGGTTCTCGTTTAGTTTTAATGTTATTGAAGATACCTGCAGAAATCCGCCGCCGTGTGCCTGAATCACATTTCCGCTGGTGTCTGTCCAAGTAGCTCCAGGAACTATAACTGCGGCATGCGACAATGAAAGCAGCAAGAATATCGCCGTGAAAGCGAAGCAGCGACACAACATGACCTATATCTTGTCATTTTCATTAGACGCATGTTATTCTTATATAGTGCCTAGGATATATAGCGGATAAAGAGAATTCCACAATACCATTCACGGATGAACACCGGCTTATTCAAGATGTTCATGAGATGTTGTCAGGTGAAAGGTATAGCGCAACCGAAGCCTTCTGAAGTTCCACTACCAGTTCATACCTAATGGGTCCTGACACTGCATGGAATCGCTGCGGCCCGGCGGGGGATGGATGTATGTATATACATAGCAATAAAAGTTTTAACACCAGCGCAACGCTTGAAAGCAGAAGCCTGAAGTTGGCCTTTTCGGATGTGGGCTGTATACCCGGCCGCTCGACAGCTCGTTGTAAGCCATATTCTTCAGGAGTGTAATTGTAGGTGATTGTCGTCAAATTGTCGCTATCACTAATTGAAGCAATATTTAGGACGGTCGGGAACTTGGGAAGCCTGTACAACTTTGTTTAGTACCACTTTGTACTACAATTTGCAGCGTCTATTTTGGTCTTTGATCACATGCTCTGCTCTAACTTCTAATCTAGTGATTCTTTTCCTTCTTGGATTGTTCTTGAATACTCATTCGGACTTTCATAACGCAGTCATTTTATGGAGGCTTTTCAATTATTGTCAAGAGGAGGAGCAAAGTTCAACAAGCACCGTTTCCAGAACGATGTTAATCTTTTCAAGGTGAGGATGATCATTGTAAATACTTCTCATCTTGACCTAACTACCTAAATACCAGAACCCTAAACCTTCCAAACTTTCTGAAGCTGCGTCAGGGCTAGATTCGGCGCTTCCCACTGAGCTGGATTTCTTCAAATATGCACAAAGTGCAGCCTCCGGTAAAAGGAAAGCGGACGAACAAGGAAGTCAGGCAGAGGGGAAAAAGAGACGGATTCAGTCCAGGGACAGAAATGATAGTGAAACTTCACAAGGGACGACCGCCGACGAAGACGAAGCACCTGAGCGTTTTCATCCAGTTAAAACCAAAGGTTCTGACGTCCCTCAACACATCAATACCTTTACAGCCTTGAAAAGGCATTACACCATTCCTCCGCAGATTTTTTCAAACTTGGGTGCTAGCGGATACAATCAACCAACTAGTATCCAGTGCTATGCTATACCGATTTTACTTGAGGTGGGAGCTATTTAGTTACTCTTCAATGCTCTAAGTAATCAAGGTGTCTTAACAGTCTCGAGATCTTGCTGCCATATCACCGACAGGCACAGGAAAGACTCTTGCATACTTACTTCCATTACTATCAAAATTACAAGCTCCGGCAGCTGCAAAAGGGCAACAATCACCGGGTGCTCGTGCAGTGGTTCTTGCACCTACACGTGAATTGGCTCACCAAATACACAATGAGTGTCTAAAACTTGCTCAGGGCCGGAAATGGAAGATAGTTCTATTTAGCAAAGCAACAGCGAATACACTCGCGGATAAAAATGTTCGAGATAAAGTAGGCAAGTTTATTTTATAGTGTGAATTTTATTGGATATTTACCGAATTGAAGACATTATCATCAGTACGCCGCTCCGCCTAGTTGCTTCGGTTCGTTCCGGAAATTTAGAACTGGATAAGTGAGTGGTGATGTCACGTTACTTATTCTTCTGTAACTATATTTTGTAGTGTTCGTCATTTGGTGTTGGACGAAGCAGATAGGATGCTCGATTCCGAGTTCTTGCCACAAGTGCAAGAAATACTTGAAGCTTGCACCCATGCAGAGATACAAAAAGCGTTGTTTAGCGCCACCCTTCCCGCCGGAATTGAGAAGATAGCGATGAGTATTTTACAGAATCCGATACGTATTGTGGTTGGACTAAAGTTGGTTCTTACCTTATCCCTTTGTTATTGTTTTAACGCCTTTTCAGAGACACCCCACTGCCTCTTATAACCCAATCATTAACATATGTTGCTGATGATCAGTCAAAACTTCCAAGTTTATTAACGTACCTTGCGCAACCCTATAACCCTCCTATTCTTATCTTTACGTCTTCACAACCTCGCGCAACCTCCCTTGCAGAAGAACTTATCCTGAATGGAAGTTCCAATGTTGATTGCCTTCATGCGGGTATGACTCAGAAAGAGCGTGAAGATGCTATTACACGTATGCGAAAAGGGGAGACGTGGATTATGATAAGTACGGAAGTAATGGCCAGAGGAATGGATTTCAAGGGAGT
Source organism: Cyathus olla (assembly GCA_036940585.1). NCBI lineage: Eukaryota > Fungi > Basidiomycota > Agaricomycetes > Agaricales > Nidulariaceae > Cyathus > Cyathus olla. Next base: position 19,056 of record JASFCY010000025.1, read on the forward strand.
GAGAGAAGTTATTAACTATGACTTCCCAACAAGCATACAAAGCTACGTTCACCGTATAGGTAAGTTGTATAAATATCTATTTTATTTTAGCCATCCTAAAGAAGTTGTGTAGGACGTACTGGACGAGCAGGCAGGGAAGGAAAGGCTGTGACATTTTTCACGGATGAAGATGCACCATATCTCAAATCGTGACTTTTGTTTTTTTGTCCCAATTATCATTCATCTCACAGGCTTCGTCTTTAGCATTGCTAACGTTATACTACAATCTGGGTCAACGGTACCTGAATGGATACATAAACTACCCAAACCCTCCAAAATGAAGAAAAAGTCCATGGGAAAGGTAAAGCGACCAGACACTGTCAATCCTGCTCGCAAAGTAGGGCGTCGTGATGCAATCAAAAAGAGGTTCGTTACTTTCTTGATATTTATTAACTTCATGGGATTGATATTTTGGTGCAGAGATATGATAGCCGGTTCCAAGCGTCGCAGCGAAATAGGCAAGGAAACTGGGGCATGAGACTCTCGCTACTGCTGTATCCCGTAGGAAACACGCCTTAGCTTTTCATTCAACTCGAAGTTTCTTTTTAATCGGCATGTCTAATTTGTCCCCGAATAAGTTCCAAGAACTATTCGCCTCTTTCAGCCACTCCAGACACTCTTCTTTGCCCTTCTCCGGGTGACCCAGCTGCCATTCAACAATGTGGTTCATTGCTTCTGTAACCCATGGTCCAGCTTTCTGACCTACTACTTGGACAATCTCCTTGCCCTAAGTTCATCCAGTTGTTCAAAAAAGTAATATATGTACCACGATAATATTACTTACGTTCAAGATCGGTTTCATGTCACCTACTTCTACAAGGTTCAACTTATGTATGCGCCGAACAAACGCGTTGTAGGAGTTTATCAGATTGGTACATGAATAAGCTATGGAGTATATTATTAAGGTTTTAATGAAACATCAAAGGACGACATACCATCGATCACGCTGCCTTCTTCATTACAATAAGGTATTAATTCCTGTACAAGTGAAAATAGGACAGAGCCAGCCCAATGTGCACCGGCATTAGGATTATGAACAGATTTCTCTCTTAAAAGAGTTCCTAATGGAGTATTTATGATTATGAGTACATAATATGCACGAAACATGTTAAGCAACTCACCAACAGCAACGCGTTCAGATGGAGTAGAACACATGTACCGGTCCGGTATCAACTCAGCAGCCTGGAACAAAAGGGGAATACCATCGGCATAGTGATTTTGTCTTCCCAGCTTTAAAGAGTCTTTGATAGCTAGTTCAACGTCATTGATAGGTTTTTTTACTTTAGTTTGCGATACTCTTCCTCGAAGTGGCGTTAATGCACATGCGAGAAAGAGTCGAGAGCGATATGATTCTTGTTGTTTAATTTGTTCCAGAAGGATTGGGTGGAGTGAGGGGAGGCTATTATCTAATCTATCCAGCAAAATAGCAAGGATTGATGCTGCAACCACAGAAGTCCCAGGACTCGGAGGAGCTGGCAAACGTTGTCCTCCGGGAAGCACACAAAATATAGCCTCATAAAGACTCAATGAATGAATCAGTTGTATTGAGAGAAGGGGATTTCGACCTTGCAACATGTGAGCGAAGTAGGCAGATAGATAAGTTAGCGAGCCACATACCTTTCATCATTTTCGAAACTTCTTCCCCGCACCTCTCCCTTGCCACTTTGGACTTCAAAGCATTCTTTCACGGTAACTGTTCAAAAGAAAGTAAATTAAAGAAGCGAGAATTACTCACTTGTATTGACGGCACTTTCACTGCCATTTTTATGTCTTCAACCATATCAAACCCAAATCGACTAGCAAACCTCACACAGCGAAGCACCCGAAGCGGATCATCCATGAATGTTTCCATGGGATTTAAAGGAGTGCGTATGATGCCCTTCTCCAAGTCTTCTAGTCCCTGGATCGGTTTAACGTGAATGAGTAAATATTGAGAGTGTCGATGATAAAGTACCTTTTCCGTGAAATCCTCAATGGTACGGGTGTGTACATTGTAAAATAATGCATTAATGGTTATATCTCTCCGCATAGCATCTTGAGTTGGGGTACCGAAAGACTGTAATTGATAAGTATTACTGCAGAAACGGCGACTTGGATGTTACGCACCACCTCGGAGGGAATTCTACTGTCATTGGTATATTCTTCGCTGCGCAAATTCACAAGATCGATGTCAAGATCGAATATTTTGAAGGTCGCAGTTTCCAGATGCTTGGACTGCTCGGGATTTTGACCAATCTTGCTGATTGAGCCCATGGATATACCGCGGGTATTTGTGAAGGCTGCTAGCTGTTCAGCGAACGCGAGACCCATGATGTCGCTCAAGGCAATGTCTACATCGTTGCATTGGGAGCCTAGTAACTGGGCCAAAGAATGAACACTACGAAAGAAATATAGCAAGATGATTAGCATTTGACCTTGTCTCTGACCCAGCCACCCGCTATTCTACATGTCACGGAGATACCCTTTTCCTGATGTAGGTGCTTGGTGCAGTCGTCGAGGAGGGTGCAGATTCGATCTTCCGCATCTGTGAGATGTATCTTCATATCTTTAGGGATGGCTACTCTGAATGATATGGTAGACAATGATCTTGTGGGACGAAAGACGCGTAGGTTTGGGAGAGGGTATATTGTGCGGAAAAGCATATAAGTTATGTGCTAATGCATGTGGTCGTGATTGCATCCGCGCGCCGGACAGACGCATTATGCTGTTTGTGATTCGGATGTTGCCGAGTAGTACTCCCACGGGCCGTGGTTGAGGAGAGCGCATTGGAGAGTTAATTTTGAGCGCACCCAGCATCGAGCACTGATCAAGCTCAACGATACAAAGCAGCACGGACCAGACGTAGACCGCCCTACACTGCTGCCAACTCCTCTACTCATACCAGCTTCTTTCATTTCCCTCGCTACGCTTCTTTTTCTTCTCCCGTATCCTGTCCCTCTCAATGGGAAACATCACCAGCTGCTGCCAATCCTGCTGTGCGTCTCCCAATTCTTACTGATATCATCATTATTTACATCTCTATCACAGTCCAGGGACGCAACTCACAGTCCTACGAGCCGCTTCTCTTGGAGAACGAGAGAGAGGCGGTCGCTGACCTGCTCCAATATCTCGAGAGTATGCACATACTCCTTTCACTCAAATTTTCATCATTCACGCCCCCCCTTAGATCGTACCACCACCAACTTTTTCGCAGGCCCTCCTTTGTTGGCCCTCACCACCCTCTCATTTTCCGATAACGTCGACCTGCAAAGAAGCGCAGCACTTGCTTTCGCAGAAATTACAGAGAAGGAAGTTCGACCAGTTGGCAGGGACACACTCGACCCAATCTTGTTTCTTCTCAGCAGTCATGACACTGAAGTCCAGCGTGCAGCTAGCGCGGCGTTGGGCAACCTAGCCGTCAACAGTACGTACTAACGCATCTTCACTACCCAATACGGTATATTGACCTCAGGTTAAAGCTGATAACAAACTTCTCATCGTTAAACTCGGTGGCTTGGAGCCTCTCATACGCCAAATGTTGAGTCCAAATGTTGAAGTACAGTGCAACGCAGTAGGTTGTGTAACCAACCTAGCAACACATGGTCTGTTCTGTTAGCTGTTATGTTTGCGTTTCAGTCGCTTAATTTCTCTTGCCTAGATGATAACAAAACAAGGATAGCCAAGTCAGGTGCTCTTGTCCCTCTTACTCGTCTTGCACGGTCAAAGGATATGCGGGTTCAGCGTAATGCGACTGGTGCACTGCTCAACATGACACACTCTGGTAAGCTTTATGCACTCTTCCCCAGATCGTACTTACAAAATGTGCTTGTAGATGAGAATAGACAGCAGCTTGTCAATGCTGGAGCTATTCCAGTTCTTGTTAGCTTGTTGAACTCGCCAGATACGGATGTGCAATATTACTGTACAACTGCTCTCAGTAATATTGCTGTGGACGGTTGGTTATCAACGTTATTTCAATGTGACCTTTTGCTGAATTCTATGTAAGGTACAAATCGCAAGAAGCTGGCACAGACAGAGCCAAAGTTGGTGGCCAGCCTGGTAAATCTCATGGATAGCTCTAGCTTGAAAGTCCAGTGCCAGGCTGCATTGGCCCTTCGTAATTTAGCAAGTGATGGTAAGTGATTGATTTTAACATGGTTTAAATATGTTTAATCTTGCACAAAGAAAAATATCAGTTGGAAATTGTGAAGGCTGACGGTCTCCAGTCATTACTTCGCCTATTACAATCAACCTACCTTCCCCTCATTCTTTCTTCTGCCGCGTGTGTGCGCAACGTTTCTATTCATCCTCAGAATGAATCCCCGATCATCGAGTCCGGATTCCTGCAACCTCTCATTAATCTTCTTTCATTCAAAGACAACGAAGAAGTTCAATGCCATGCGATATCAACACTCAGAAATCTCGCTGCAAGTTCGGAAAAGAACAAGACTGCAATCGTCAAGGCAGGTGCAGTTCAATCCATCAAGGAGTTAGTTCTTGAGGTACCTATCAATGTGCAAAGCGAGATGACAGCATGCGTTGCCGTGTTAGCGCTGAGCGGTGAGCCATGCAACTTGTCTATTCTCGCAGTCATTGTAATTGAACATGCTTCCAGATGATTTGAAGGGACAGTTGCTGGAAATGGGTATATGTGAGGTTCTTATACCTTTAACAAATTCCTCTAGCTCCGAAGTGCAAGGCAACAGTGCTGCTGCTTTGGGAAATCTCTCTTCAAAGGGTAAGTATGTAGTCAAATACTCTTTGATAATTGACAAGCCGTTTGTACCTTAGATGGTCGTAGTACTGCAGATGATTATTCTGCATTTAACGATGTTTGGGACAAACCCGAAGGAGGGATGCATCGCTATCTTTTTAGATTTTTGACCAGCCCTGACGCAACGTTCCAACATATTGCTGTATGGACCATCGTTCAACTGTTGGAATCAGGTGGTAAGTGTTGCAGTCTTGTGATGCTCTGTACAATGTTCTTTATGTTGAAAATTTATAGATCCCCAGCTCATCAGCAACATACGTAGCTCTAGTCTCTTAGTCCCCAATATCCGCAACCTCGCCATTTCGCGCACAGCCTCTCCAACCTCTTCTGATGGAACACCTCGCTCCCATGGATCTCGACATTCTTATCAGGAAACTGACACTGGGGACGGGCAAGGAGAAATTCAGCTCCTTTCTCGCCGTATTCTGGAATTCGTAGATGGCGATATCGACGGACTATTATCCTCGAGCGTTACGGGATCACATATTCAACCTGGATCGTCTATTGGAAGCTCTAACCGTGACCACGAGGAACTGAGGCGCAGCGTTCGTGAGGCGTTTGCGCCTGGCTCGCACCGCTGATGCACTTGCCGTGTTCTACCTATGATAGCCCAGCGGACCTTTTGATTACATTCACATTCCTAGGTTGCTTACTTCGCACTTGCTCCTTGTATACCTCTTTTATTGGCTTTATAGGTGTTTTTATTATTATGTCTTTCCTTACAGCGTTTTTTTTTTTGAATTTGTTCATACTTATCTGTTCTTGCAAACTGACTGGGTTTTTTTAGTTGCCCAGTTTCTCAGACTGTTTTTTATACACTCAAGTTACGATAGGCATTGCTATGAATCTGTTAAATACGATTTGTGACGAGGGATTGGCTACGTATGGTGTGGGCTCTTCACTCGGCTAGTGCTGCTTGGCGCTGGAGTTCCTGCTTACGCTCCACACGGAGTTCTTCGGCCGCCTGAGAAACAGGAACTTAATCAGTCTTGGATAGTCTTAGAATAATCTGCTACTGCGATGTAGCCTTTGATAAAATTTCTCGGAAACAATTGTTGCGTTCATTTGCTGCATCCTCGATCACTGCGGTGTCTCGCTTGGATAAGAGGCCTAACTTGCATTTTAACTCGAACAGCAACAAAATGGCTGCAGCAGATCACCTAGTACTACCCAGATGGCCCATGGGATATACAAATATCCTGCCTCGTGCTTTCAACATGCTTCGAGTCTTGTGCTAGTGTGAAATGCTTTTTGGTGAATGGAGCAGGTCTGAAAGTGAAGCAAAGGCTATGTTCTACAAGCTGCTTGGTCCACGTTTTGTCCTCACGGCCAGTCTTGGGAGATATACTGTAATAGTAGTCACATCAGGGGCAACGATAGGTAAGTATATAGGGGCTGGTTGGCCTTGAACTATTCATAGCCCGTGTTCTATTCTTCGTCCACTCTGTCACTCGGGCCTGTATTTTCTTCAAGTATCAGCCGGTTGTCTTTGGCTTGCTCTTTCTTTCTTCTTTCTTTTCTTCTTCCTTTCCCTCTCATACCCGACCACAAGGCTTAGGCTGCGCCTAAGTACTCTCCTTTCTCCTTTGTTTATAGCATATTATCCCACCTCGCCGCCGCCATTGTTCTAACGCCATCATGAATCCCTTGCCTACTCACCTTATTTTCCATCTCATTATCCTCCTCTCTGCTGCATATTCTTCTGAAGCTAATATCTTTCCGCGCACTATCTGGAACGCCCACAACACTGCAGTCCGTCATACTCACAACCTTGCGCGCGATTTACGCGTGGCGTTTGGCAGTATCCTAGTACCCAGGGATACTTCTTCTCCCCAGCCTCAAAAGCGTGTTGTCTACTGCAAGCCTGGTAGGCAAGGCGTTTTGGGTGGTGGAAATGGCGGGAGCTCTGGCACTGGAAGCACAGTTAACGGCTCGAGTTCGGTGGTGTCAACAAATGGCCAGTCCACTGCTACGAGCGGATCTAAAACATCATCTTCATCCAGCCCTAGCAGTACTTCCAGCACTGGCTCAAGTAATACAGCATCTTCCCCGTGGAAGTTACAACAAGCATATGTGATTACAGCACCCATTTCCTTTGCACCTTTCCTTTACGCGTCTCACACTGAATCGTAGGCGGGAAATAGCTTCTTCGATGGGTGGGGTTTTTACACTGATGCCGATCCAACACATGGTGAGTTTTAGATAAGGATATATATATATCAAACTATCATTTCTAATACCTATATGTATAGGTATCGTTGACTACGTAGATGAAGATACTGCAGTATGTCACAGCATGGTGTCGAAGATATATGTCTCATTGCTCTTCTTTGACAGCGAGCAAATGGATTATTAGAAGTCAACGACCAAGGCAACGCCGTTATGCGAGTCGAGACCACGCCAAATGTTTCTGCCAATAGAAAAAGTGTGCGAATCACGACCAATTTCCAGTTCAATGGTGGATTGGTTATCATGGATTCCATTCATATGCCTACTGGCTGTGGGACTTGGCCGTAAGTATCTTTACTTTTTCCATGAAGCTTTGCTTTAATGCCAACACCATCTTGGGATAGTGCTTTCTGGACCAATGGTCCAAATTGGCCAGCTGGCGGTGAAATCGACATTGTGGAAGGCGTTCATGACTACACGAACAATCAAGCAACAATTCATACGAATGTTGGCTGCACGCTTGCAAGCAGCGACCAACGAACTCTTTCAATATCTGGAAACGTAATCGGCGGGACTGATTGCGCTGCGTTAACGACTGGAAATCAGGGATGCGGTATTCGTGCAAGTACCAGCAACTCATTTGGAGCAGGTTTCAACAGCAATGGAGGTGGAATTTATGCTAGTAAGTCTGTGGACCATATGGCAGAACCACTACTGACGTTGGCCATGCGATCAGTGAAATGGGATGCCAGCGGAGTGGCCGTATATTTCTTCCCGCGTGGAACGGAGCCCACTGATATCACAAATGAGGCCCCACAGCCCGATTCATGGGGTGCAGCTCAAGCAAGATGGCCTGCCACTTCTTGCGATCCTTTCCAATTCTTCAACAGCCATCATGCCATTTTTGACACCACATTGTGGTACGCTACTCGTTAGACTTCCTCTACCAAACTATATCTGACTTAAACTTTGTTATTTAAGTGGTGACTGGGCAGGCGGTGTTTGGAGTTCAGCTGGCATTCCCGGGCAAGAAACAAGTTGCCAGCAAAGAACTGGATTTTCAACATGCGAAGCATTTGTCCGTGCCAACGGAGGATCCTTTACCGAGGCTTGTGAGTACCGCTTTCTATACTGGCGGAGACCACGAAGCGACTGACATTTAATCTAAAAGATTGGGAAGTTAAGAGCGTTAAGATATACCAGCCACGCTAAACAACTGAGATAATTATTACCATGGGTGTAGACGATTCTTTTAAGTTTTGTACATGTACTTAAGTATTGTGAAAACATAGCTACCGGTAAACGATGATATAAACCACTGGCAAGAGAATTGTCTTAACTTCTACTCTTTTTCAGAAACCTCCTTGACATACCCATTCTAACCTAATTACAGGTGTACATTTATGATTACGTATATTCTTGCAGTAAGATTAATGAAATTGTTTAAAACAGCCACCAAATAAAACGTTAACTAAGCGCGACTGCCCTTCTTCTTCTTATTTACGACTTTGAAACCCCAGTCTGACTGAGGAGCTTTAGGGGCAGCTTTCACAACATCAGCAATTGAGACAGGTTTTGCTGGCACCTTCCCAGTCACACCAGCTCCTTTAGCACGTGAAACTGCATCAGCCTTTCGCTTGCTGACGAACTCAGAAGCAAAACGTCTCCCATCCAGAGTTGTGCTGTTGGCGTATATCAAGTCGGAAATAAGCTCCAACGTCGATGTGTCTGGATCAAGTGGGAATGAGAGTAGCATGGACATAATTTCTTCAACTAAAAATAAATAAATCAATTCAACAGCACAAAACATATACAATATCACTCTACCATTGACGGAGCTATTTAGTCCCTTTAGCGTATCGTTCAACCACCTCAAGAAATCATGCGAAGGAGAGGCTACTTGCTCCTCGATCTTCATTATCGCGGCCAAAGGCTTTGACGTAGCAACCGCAGCAGATCTACTTGTCGTCGTAGCTGTTGGTCTGGTGGCAGTGGCGGTGGAGGGCGTTGCAACGGTGACAGGCCGGGAAGGGGCAGGTGTCACTGCTGGGACGGAAGTCCTCCCGTTGGCACCAACTGTCGTCCATGCGCTGCCCATGGCTGGGGTTGACGATACAACCTAAAAGTACAAGGATATGAGTAAATATATCGATCTCATCTGCTAGTAACTCACTTTGCTCGTTGATTCTGCATAGGCCCTCCTGGCAGCTGCAGCCGCCACGGTCTCTTTCGCTGCAAACTTCTTCCGTCGCTCTTCCTCCTCTTGGATTTCCTTCATTGTCTTCCTCGCCACAGGGGCTTTCACAGTGTTTGTCCACACCGGAGGAGTAATAGGTTGAGGGTTAGCTGGAGAAGCTTCCTTTGGCGTGGATGCAGTACGTGCACCAGCCTGGGAAGTAGGTAAACCCCACGATGCAGTGAAAGATTGAACATCTTCTTTTGATTCGGCAGGGGTAGTACGTGTGGCGCGTTCTCGTTCTCTCTCAGCGGCTTTTCTTGTTTCTGCCTTTTTCGCCTCTGCCTCTTGAATCTCCCTCAAGCTGATAGAAGCTTTCTTCAATTCGTCCTCCTTCGCCCAGGGAGCCTTTTGAGCAGGTGTAGATGGGGTGGTGCTTTCAACAGTGGGTGGAGATTCAGTAGCCTTACGAGGAGTATCTTGGCTCAAAGCTTGAGTAACTTTGCTCTTGGATTTTTCAGTCTTGGAAGGTGTTGGGGAATGCTCAGACGGTTTCGATGAATGGGTTGCAGCTGCAACTTCAGAAATTTGCTCCGGTTCCATCGTCCCGGTGGTAGCTACGGGGGAAGGTGAGATGGCTTCCTGGAAATTTGATTGTACAGGAGCAGCTGCTGCCTCAATATTCGTATCCGGCTGTTCTATCCAAGTCTCTTCCACTATGCCCTGGGAAGCAGCCAGCCACGGGGAAGATTCCTTTATTTGGGGGCTGGGTCTAGGGGACTGAGAAGTGCCGCCCCATGGTGAAGGTTGAGAGGGAGCAGTAACAGCAGCTGGAATTATTACAGTATTGGCAGCTGTAGGATGAGCACTTTCAAAAGGTCCAGGTCTACGAATCTGAGCATCTACTGTAGCAGTCCATGGCACTTGCGAAGGGGCAGGAAGAGATATATCATTTGGTGACCCGGCTTGGTTAGTGAATGGTGAACCAGAAGGATTGTATTGATGAGTGGCCAAACCATGAGCCTGGGTGTGAGGATATTGTTGATCTTGCTGAGCGATGCCCTGATCCATACTTCCAAATGCCGCATAGTTTGAGGGCTGTTGATTCATGACTCCAACGCCATTGTAATGTCCCGTAATACCATCGCCATCGTTCCGACCGCTAGGATATATTTCGTTAAGAGATGTAGAAGGTATTGCTGAGCCTGAGGCAAAGGATGTGAATGGCACAGGTTCGTTTTGATCAAAGCCAGGTGTCAAATGAGGCTGGTTCCAAGGTACTGTGGGTGAGCCATGCTGAGTGTTGTAGCCATACACATCCAGTGCAGGACCCCTATTTGGCATAACGTTGCCGAACGAAGGGGTCCTTATGTCTAAAGTGGCATCACCAAATACACCTCTCCGAGCACCAAAGGCAGACGCAATATCAACAGCTGGAGTGAATGCGTTCCCGCGTCCAACCCCAGTTGGATCTGGCGTAAAATATGGGTTGGTATTTGTCCCGGCTCTTCCCCCGTATGCAATCGGATCTGGAGATTCACCGAACCGTCCTGCCCCTAAGGAAGATGTTGGTGATCCTGAATGGTTTGAACTATTATATGAATCCAGAGTGGAACTTCGCAGAGTACGTATGGGTGCTGGCTGATATGGGTCGACAAAAGTATTGTGATCAGACGTGCCAAACGTTTGCATGGGAGAATCATTGCGAAGATTCAAGCCAGGCGGTACGATTGGGACAATTGGTGAAAGGAAAATTCTATCGCCTCCAGCACGTAGTACTAATTCTTCGACAGTCATCCATTGCGTATCGAGATGTGTACGTTTCATTGGAAGATCACTCGTAAAATAACCATCATCAAACCACTTCTGCATTAAATCAGCGCGAAAAGGACCTTAAATATAACAGTTAATGAATCTAGTCGAAAC